>JAQNCA010000007.1:15146415-15161206 GCA_029783725.1 Acanthurus tractus | reverse complement strand
CACACACACACACACACACACACACACAAACTGTTGTTCTGTCGTCAGCACTCCCACTGAGAAATGGAACATTGTATTTTGGAGCCAGTGCAGTTCTCACCCGATCCTCATGGTGACTTTGCGAAACAGCTCCTTATCTCCACCACACAGCTCCAGGCTGCACTTTCTGCAATTGCAGGCACTTCAGAGGAGCAAGCACCACCTGGAAACACATTTAGATTGGTGGCTGACTAGAATGACATCAGCATAGTAAACACTATGCAAGCCACAGACGAGGCAATGTTTTCCCTTTTACAAGCAAAAAAAAAGGTTCACTAATGACTTGTTAGCCAAGCTGCAAATACAATCACAGTGTCTCCTTGGTTTTTTACCACACTTATGTTTTCACACAGAACAAGGTCAGTGTAATAAAGCTCAAATAAGCCTCATAAGATAAAATGCATACATCATAAGTTGAGGAGGCTTTAGACTGAACTGTCCAGTTGACTTTGAAAAGGTCCATAAAGTTATAATGGGGTATGGAAAGTGTAATCATAGTGACTCTTTGACTCATTACGTACCACTTTGTAAACACTGCTATCATGTTCCAGGTCAGTGTGGAGGAGCTGTGCCCTCCAGACTCAGTCCCTGAAGCAAAGAAGAGTGATAGGCCGGAGGTGCATTGCTCACAATACCCGGAGTCTCCTGTCCCTCCTTTGCAACAAGAAGATGACACACCAGAACCTCACGATACCTCAAATGAAACTGGAGAGAAAGAAGAAGGAGAGAGTGATTCCTCTGGGCTCCAAGTTGAGGAGACGAGTATGCTGACGAACGGGGAGCTCTCAGAGGAAGAAGAGGAGGTGATTTCAGACAATAAAAGCCTCCTACCCTCCTCTGTGTTGGACCAGGCAAGTGTGATAGCTGAGCATTTCATCAGCAGCTTATCCAGACGGAGCAGTCTGGTTTCAGAGGACTTGGGTTCTCTCACCTGCCCTTCACCCTCAGCAGAAAACGATGCCTTCAAGAGCCCCTCGGCTTGTATGGACTTGGAGAAACAGACCCAAATGTTGGTAAGCTCTGCCTTAGAGCCTCAGGTGACCTCAATTAACCCGTCAACACCAACAAATGAACCTGCACTGAATTCTTTAATTGAAGGGGAGGGCAGGTCCACTCTCTCAAAACAAGATCGCCTTCTCATCCACAAGATCAGGAGATATTACGAGCACGCTGAGCACCAAGATGCTAACTTTAGCATCAAGCGCAGGGAAAGTCTCTCCTACATCCCAGCAGGTCTCGTACGGAACCTAAGCCGACAGCTCAACAGCAGTCCTCAGAAGCAGGCGGTCCAAGTCCACAGGAAAGACCTCTCTCGGAACCGGCCCACTTCTTGGTCTGTGTTTGATCTCCCTGGCTTAGACAAGAGTCGAAACATCGATACTCACCAAAAACCTGAACCCCAGAGAAAAGTGGAAGCCAAGGCCAAATCTCAGAGTGTCTCGACCACAGAAGAAGAAGAGTTCAGACCCTCAGCAGACATGCTCAAGGTTTGGCAAGACATGGAAATGAAGGAGGGGGACCATGAAGTCCAGCAGGTTGCAGAGGAAAACCTTAATGACTCAAAATCAGAGGCTGCGCAGGATATCAGCTCAGACACATGGGATGTTAAAGCCAGTGCGCAACCAGCTCAGATTTTGGAAGAGTCTGAAACAAACACTGCCTCAGATGGTTCCTCCATCTCTTCCCCCACCACAACCTTTCCAGTCGTGGATGGAGGATCCTGTCAGACCTCAAAGACCCCTTCATCTCAAGAGAAGAGCCAATTCAACCGTAGCCACCTACCCAAGATCATTAACTTCCGAACAAGTATGGAGGAGGACCAGATTCTACAAGACATGGGAAAGATGAAGAACAAGGTGTTCCAGCTGGCCCGCCAGTACAGCCAGCGAATCAAAAACAACAGACCAATAGTCTGGCAGAAGAATCGAGAAACAGCAAATCAACTGAGCTTCAAGACTATGCCTGCTGTCCAGGAGGAGATAAAAGGTAAATAGGATGCAAAAAAAAGGTTGTGCTTTATTTTTCAAGAGCCTACATTTGTAGATCATGTATGAAAAAACTGATAAGCCTGTTTGTCTGTTTTTATTTGTGTGTATGTAGGTAAATCCAACCTGAGATTGCCCTTGAACTCTTGTGATCCGGCAGTAATCCATGATGAGCTTTCTCCAAGCCCAGTCCAGACCCCCAGCTCTGGAGCCAGCTCCCAGAGCACACTGACCTGCCCACAGAGCCCACAGTCAGACGCCTTCCACTGGCCTGATGTACAGGAGCTGCGCACCAAATACACAAAGACCCCCAACTCTTCAAGAGCATCCCACAGCTGCACAGGTTCAGACGAGATTCCGGAGTGCTGTACAAACAGGTGTTGTGGCTGCTCACACTTGTACAGCAGCTCCTCTGACCTTCACGAAGCTTTGACAGATCAGTCTGAAACTGCATATAAGGAACAGTGTCCTGTGATGGAGGACTGGCCCCAGCCACAGCCCCGCTCTCAGCCCCTGCTGTGCAGGTGGAGCTCCTTGGACCACATGCTCGGGTCTCTTCCTCTCCATGAAGTGCAGAACCTCCAGGAACCTGTAAGGACCTGCGGCACAGTCAGTCAGGCGTCTCTAATAACAAGAGAAACAGACAAACTACGAGACGAGGACAAAGTTCTTCAGGAGGGCTCGGACTGTGCCTCAAAGTCTGCTTCCCTGAAGATGTCGGAGAGTAATCTAGTGAAAAGCTTACGGGAGAAGTTCCTGAGTTTAAGCGCAAGCTCATGAATTAAGTAGATTTTATTATCAGGGACTATTACATGGAAACCAGAAGCTTCTTAACGCCCCTTTCTGTACTGTTTTCTCCCTTAAAGAATTCAGTTTGTTGTCTGCACATAGTTTGAGAACACAGTGATGACATTGGCTCCATAAAGGGAATTATGGGTTATTGGTGAGGGTCACAAAGAGAGATTTTTTTGCCTTTAAAAAGTTAAATTGCAATATTTGTACATTGAATATTTGTATCTGCACTGCACAACATGTTTTGTAAAAATTATGTACATAGTCCCCTGTATTAGCAAAAGATTGGTTTCCACTTGTTCTAATTGAATGCATCTATTTGGTTTTCTGCCACTGTTGGTGATTCTCACTTAAATCACTTTATTATTGTTTAACCATGTTAAATGAGAATCAGGGAAAAGCATAAAGGAGCTACAGTGTCATTAAAGAGAGAGAAGTGTGGGCGTTCACCAAAGAGAGTTTCCTGTAAATAATTGTTGACTTTTAACGCATGTGGTCACAGCAGTCAATTTGCTTCCACGTCTACTGTAGCTGCTTCTAATACTGTTTTCACATACTGTATCACTGGAGCTTTATTTTTCTCAACAAGTTGTATATTTTCTTTAATACTATTTATGACATTGTATATTTGAGGAGGGGGGTTGGCCTCATGTAAATAATGACCGGAAACAACTCTTTTTACTTTTCCATTCCAGAAAATATATTGTTTCATACTTGAAGTTTCCCATATTTTCAATAAAAACAGAAATGATATGTGCCAACATCAGTCCTGTCTTCATGCTGTGATGCATCCCAGACACAGTGAATCCATCTGTTCTGGTTGTGGTTAATTCATTTAGTTAGATGTTAAACTTCTGTAATCAGCAGGTTTAGAGCTGGTCCACATGTACAGAGACAGTCTTTCTCTTTTAATAGGATCACATCAGGATCAAAGGGGAGTTGAGACTGAAAACTGATTGTGGAAGTGATGTGACTTGTTGACATAGTTCTGTATCCTAAAGCAACAAGAGACAAAAGGACCAAGCAACACCACTGCACAAAGGAGACACATGACCTGCTCCGACCAAAGTTATTAATACATTTGTGATTAAATTAGGTTTTTTTTTCTTAATGGGACAAAACTATTATATAATCATAACATTCTGTTTGAGGTCTGGAGATCCTGGGCCTTTAGAAAACATACTTAGTTAAGTAACTTATTTATAGTAATTACCCATTCATAGCTTATATTAAAATGTAGTACATTTAATATTCCTTTAGTTAGTAAATAACATTGTTTTACGCCCTGCTCTTTATTTTCTCACTTTTTCCTAAGATGCAATTTCAGTTTGTGGCAAATGGAAAGCATTCCATCTTTTACTTAAACCCACTTATTATTAGGTTTAAAAAGGTCAGGTGAAAGAGTGTTCATGGTAACCCGCAGTAACAATAATAGTGATATTTATAATTAAATTATTGCTAATGGGTTAGAAATAGCCATGGGCCTGTTGTTATATCATATAAATAGTACAGGAACTCCTAAATCTTTCTTGCTTTGTAATGGCTCCTCCACTGGTTCTGGCTTGTTGCTACCTGGCATAAAATTAAAAAATTCATTAAGTGTAACTGTTTTCTAACATGCTTTTATTCAATTATAGTTACAAGTTATCTCCCTGCATTTATTTGTTTTTTAATAATCCACCAAATTAAAGAAACAAAACATACAATACACAAAGTTTAAGAATAAATTAACTTGTAGAATTTTATGAAATTTTCTATAATTATCACGTTAATATAATTACGTTATTTTTTTCGGCCATAATAATCGGTGGGGAAATTCTGTTTTAGAAACAGCACCAGTCAGAGGTGAAGGTTAACTCAGCAATAATCCTTATTAGTTTTTACACACAATGATGAGATATTCGAACCACCAGCCAACAAATCTCAACAAAACAATTGTAAAAGCATTTATTTAACAGTCAAAAGTTGAATGATTTAGTTAATAAAAATGCGCCTCAGAAACAAACAGCAGCAGCCTCTCACAGTATTATTAGGTGGGCGCGCGTGTGTGTGACTTATCCTTGTTATTATTTTTTATTTATAATGACTGCACAGATCACACTGAGCCTCAGGTTAGTCTCCCTCCTAACTGAATCATCTTGCTTTCAAAAGCTACGTCAAGTCTGCCGGAAGTCGGTATGGCCATCCTTCAACATAAAAGCACAATTACTGCTCAACATGTGTTGATCAACGAGGGTTTTTATTTTGAACCATAACCAGAACTTGCACCCTTTCTGTCTGTTTATTGACTTAATACAATTCGTGACAGCGACCAGAGTAGTTCAAGACGCAATTGTAGTCGCGCACTTAATCCACATGCCAGCAACATCAGATTGGCTTTGGCACAAAATCAATTAACCTCCGTTTTTTTCCCTCTTTGTTCGGCGCAAAAACATCATCTTCTAGATATTTTTTTTTATGAAGAATGGGGTGCGCAATATCAGATCTGGCAGCAAAAGCAGAGTTTGGAGAGAGGAACACAGAGGATGCTGCTGCTGCTGCTGCGTATCCCAGAGAGGATCAGATCCAGATGATCAAGGAGTCGTGGAAAGTTATCCGGGACGATATAGCTAAAGTTGGGATTATTATGTTCGTCAGGTAAGGTGATCAGACCTGTTCTGTACTTCTTTAGACTTGGTTGCATGCCGATTAACTCGAAAGTAAAGAGATAATTCCTCTGGTTTAATGGTTAGAAAGTGGAAGATGCTGTAAAGCAAAGGAGTCAGGAGGAGATCAGGTAAACACTGTGATTCCCTGCAGATATTCTCTGTTTTTGCAGGTTAAAAGCACAATTCTGTGGATATAAACAAATAATGAGGTAGTCATTTGTTACTTTTAGCATAAATATTCTAGATATACAATAGCACTTTCTTTGTTATATGTGTTTAAATGGTCCATACTCAGAGGAGCAAATGTTGCCTGGTTCAACCTCACCAGACAGCTCAGTTAAAACCTCTGCACTCTGCTCTGACCCACTGGCCCAAGACAAATTGGTCTTCAGAAGGTCCACTGATCCACTGTGATGATGATACGGCACCTGCCCTTTAGCATACAAGTCAGGAACTGAGCATCCAGCATCCCTCCACCTCCACAGCAGCCGTGCCTCCTGACCCACAGCTTTTCACGGACAGCTCGGAGCAAAATACCCCTCCTCCCCCTCTCATCACTTCATATCACATCTTCACAACATTATATAATAATACTACATAGCTCCGGGTCTGCCATATACCATACAATTAAATACATCAGCCATCACGAAAATGCAATTTATCAATTATGATGACAAGCGTCCGGGAAAACATCTCAGGCCTTTGGCAGGAAAATAAAACAAACAGACTTGAGCTGCAGCTGCTTCATCCAGCCAACAGCAAAGAGAGGCAACATGGATAGTGGCCCAATTAACGCCATGTGTCCCATGGGTAACCTCAACAGTTGACCTTAACATGTGAGCCTGGAAATACATAGTGCCCCTTATGGGTCGGGGCCACCTCAGGGCCCCCTGACTGTCAAGATTTGTATCTCATGATTGAACAGACTTTGTTACAGTTTAACAGCATGTGCGAATCAGTAGTTTTCTACTGTGTGCTCACTGTAAATTAGACAGACCTTGCTCTGTAACAAGTAGACCTTCATCTGTCACATATGTGTGAAAGTAAGATTCTGTTGGTGCTGAAAATAGCTGTTAACGCCACCTCTGAGCAGCGCCAATTAAAATTCCATATGAGCTGTACAGTCCTGCATTGTCTGCATATGAATCCCATGCTTTCCTCTACTCACATGTCCACAATGAACACAAACAAAGACAACAAAATAACCGGCTCTCTTCATGTTGCTGCTGTGCTGATAGTGCTGGAGAATAAAAAAAGTAAAGAGCAGCCAATTTTCTCTTTTTTCTCTCGTCGACAGAGCTGGTGAGCAGGAGGCATGAATAGTGAGAGAGCACATTTCACACAACTTTACACAAATATAAAACAGGTGGACATTAGAATGAAATGCTGCAAAAATATGTAACTTAGTTAGGGGAACTGAAAAACCTACAGGGGCCCTTGATGGCAGACCTTCACTTACATGTCCGTGGAGGTCACATTAATGTATTGCATTTTCTAATAGACGTCTCTGCATTATTATCTGCTTGTCAAAAGGCTCAGAGCTACTCGTGTTTGGCACAGCAGCTATTAGAGAGACCACAGAGCACATCTCTCAGCACCTCTATTCATCCATGTTTCTATCAGAGGGGCCACATGTGACAGACATGTAATGCATTTATTCATGAAGATGACTGTACTCTGTGTTTCAGGAGTAAAAACACATGGATTTTTCCTCTCACAAGCAGAGTAAAAACAACAAAAACAATAAGCAGAAAATAGACAAAGGTTCTGCTTGACCTGCCACAACCACAAGTATCTCAGTTCTAATGTATTCTCACTACCCAGCTCTGTGTTACCGTTCCAGCAAGAGCATCACTGAGCTTAAATCCCATGTTTTAATTAAACGCAAACGATGAAGCTACTTGCTCATGTTGTCCAATCAATCTCACAACCCGCAATGTCTCTCGTATTCCATGCGACAGCGACTTCGTGCTGAAAAAGCAGAATTACAATAAGCCTCTTGCATCTCATTGTGCGCACAATACGACTCACATCCAGAGGAGGTAACTATGTACTCTGGCTGCATGACTAATCACAGGTACCTCAGCTGGAGACCGCAAGCCTCCCTGATTGGATGGCAGCGTGCTTAAAGTCTCGCTCTGTTTAAGGAAATTGATTGAGGTTAAATCAGAAAAAGGAAAACTCCAGCAGGAGCTGTGGCTTCATTAGACTGTGACTCAGTCACGACTCTTGACTGGGCAGGGTGGCTCATTACAGGTCAGGGTGGCTAACGCTCTCGGATCCAACGTGGCCTGCTGCTGATTGCAGCCATTGGGTGTGAAAAATGGCATGGAGGGCAGTGATGATGAGAAGAAGCAGAAAAAGATCAGAAAGGCACAATCAGATTTCTATTTTAAGTGTGTGGAGGGTAGTTAGAAGCTTCTAATCATACCATTGCTATCCTGCACATTCACTCTCAGCGATGTGGACACGGGTCTGCAGTTGTATTATTGTCCACACTGAGGTCTTTATTTTTATGTCATCTTTGTTGGGAAACTCAGGGGGCGGTGTGTTTCTGTGTGGGAATGAATATGGCAGGCTGCCCCTTATGAGCGGCCCTCAGAGGCTCACGGATGGCTGAGTGTGTTGTTGTTGTCTTGGCAACAGGTTGTTTGAGACCCATCCCGAATGCAAAGACGTCTTCTTCCTGTTCCGAGACGTGCAGGATCTGGAGAGGTTGAGGAGCAGCCGGGAGCTCAGGGCACACGGCCTCCGGTCAGTCACCAACTCATGTCACACCAGCAGCACCCAGGACGAGACTGAACCAACCAGCCAATGACAGCAAAGCGTAGCACTGCACGCTGTAAACACACAGGAGAGCATATTGATGCCCAGCATCCTCAAGCCTTGCTTACACTAACAGCTCTTTCATTGGCTTTTCTGATAATGAACATCCCAATAAGTATGAAAAAGAACAATGCTGGCATCATTATTTATTTTCTGTTCCCCACAAATTCAATGGAAAAACTAGAATAATGACATTAAATAGTCTATTTTTAATAGTTTCTTACTACTCCAAAATGTCTGCAAAAGTAAATCTCTAAAAATAGTTCAAAAAATTATATTTTCAGTTTCAAATGAGACACAGTAACTTCCCCTAAAAGCTGTATGGTGACGTTTTTTATAAATCATCACCCAAACACATGTAAATTGGTCATTTTTGGAGGACTATTTTCAGCTGTGGATTAATACACATTAAGTGGTCTTTTGCAGTGATCCAACCCTTATTATGTACATCATCTAGCTACAATTCTTATTAGTGTATTCAAGGCATAGTTTTTTTTGGGGTCTTTTTAAGGGAAGGGTATTGTACTCATCCTCTTAGGTTTTTATTTGTCTCCAGCCGCCGTCTCTCTTTTTGTGCAACAGGAACACATGATACAACATGTTGCACACAGTACAGTGGAAGACATTAATCATTAGACAAGTGGTGGATCAAAACTCCTCAGGCAGTCATATCATTATAACGCTGCTTCCACAGACAGAGCTTGTAGCATCTATCACAGCCACTTGTCTGTCATTTCCCAGGGTGCCTCAGTCCTGTCTGTGTTCCTCTGCACAAGAGGCCGTAGCAGCCAATTACTGCCTAAGGACCTGAAGGTACAGAAGCTAGTGTGGCATTGCAGAAGCTTCACACAGACAAAACGCGTTATACATCCCAGCGCGAATTGGCTGCTCGTGCATGCAGTGATTAGGCCAAATGGCCCTTCAACTGCACTCAGGAACATTAGTATAAATGTTCAGGATGGCAGCGAAACAGAGAGAAGAGAGAGCTAAACCAACTCTAACCCTTTGTTCCACATTCATCTTCAAAACTGTCACGCACGCACTCTGCTGCGATGGCAGACACACCTGCAAAGCAACAAAGACGATTGATCCTTTGGTGTTTTGTCCAAGAAAAAAAAAAAGTGTTTCAGTTGGATTTGCCTCGAGTACGAACCAGATTGATCAATTCACAATCGATTCTGTGTATTTTCCTCGGCCATTTGAGTTTGTGAAATGTCACCATGCTGCCTTTCAACACGGAAAAGTGTCCCACTATCAGCTGATTGTCACCTGCAGCTAATTCATAATTAACTGGTGGATCAATTGGGCTTGGTGGCTCATCCTGAGGGGTTTTTTTTGTTTGTTTTTTTTGTCCCCATCTCTTTCAGGGTGATGTCTTTTATCGAGAAAAGTGTGGCGAGACTGGACCAGCAGGAGAGACTGGAAGCTCTGGCACTGGAACTGGGGAAAAGTCATTATCATTACAACGCCCCACCTAAGTACTACAGTGTAAGGCCGCAGTGATCCCACAGCTGCTGAACACTGTCTGCTTTTGTGATGCTGCTTTGTTTGCAGAGGAGCACACATACTCTAATTTTGACTGAAACTGTAGAGTCACCACCAAAAAAAAAAATCACAGCAGCTGAATAAACTGACGCACACACACTGCAAAATGAAAACACACCTACTCTTGCAAATAATAGCAATATTGAGCAATGTAACAATATTGACACACCAGCTATAGTTTCGAAATCACAAGCACATCAGTAAGTGTCTCGTAATTATTTTTGCAGTATGTTGGAGCAGAATTCATCTGTGCCGTGCAGCCCATCCTGAAGGAGAAGTGGACAGCCGAGCTGGAGGAAGCATGGAAGGTAAGGAGTCACTGTATGTGACTTGTGTGCCTCCTTATGTGGGTGTGAAGAGACCATCGCCACAACCCGTTCTGGGTAAACGCCTTGTGAAATAGGCTCGATGCGTGCAAGCAGTCAGCTGTGGCGATGGGTCGTGCCCCACTCGCATCAGCTTCAGATATCTCTTTTAATGTGCCATGTAACATGTCAAGATGGAAACCAGTACAGCATAAGCTTGACTGATGTGAAACGAACATCTCACTGAACCATACATGAGCATATTGATAAAATGGAACATGGCTCTGTCACACCATATTACGTCAGCTCAAGATCCCTCGTGTTATTAACACAGAGACACTCCAGTGACGCAGTTGCTTGATTAATGGTTACATTTCTTGTCATAGGTTAATTTAGCGTCAGAGTAAAGCTGTCTGGTGAGAGGGGTTATCTATTATTATTTATTCTAACACATGTAGACAGACAAAAATACTTTGCTGTGTTATTATGTTCACTTTTTAAAGATAAATATTTGCAGTCTGCTGTTGTTTTTTCAGTTAAAAAAAATTTCCGGGGGGGGGGAAATTGTCCACTGCAAAAAATGTCTTTTTTTGTTCACCTGTATAAATGAATGGCCTCCAGCGCCCTCTAGTGTTAGGTAGTTAGTTCGTATTTTATGCCAGTCATGTTAAACATTGAGGATTACAGGACACCACTATTTATGAAATATCCAAAATACTAAAAATAATAGCTGTGCAACACATATTTAAAAACAAAAAATGTTGCATAATCATATCTGAGTTTATTTAGTTTATTGCCCACCTTTCTTCTTTAATATATAAACAGCCGACTAAATCCATTTTTTTCTTATTAAACAAAGTACTGAGCAATTACCAGTTAGAGTGATGATGGAAAACAAAATGGAACTCCATTTCCTACCCCTTACCTTCCACTCCAACACTGATGCACATTTGTGAACACTCAAACATCTGATAGAATAGTCTTTTCTTGATTTTCACTCAGAAAAAATGCATTTCTGATGTTTCTTCTGAATAATTATTAAGCACAGGACACATTAAACCTTTAAAAAGTTTTGGAACATGTAACCTCAATCCAAAGATATTCAACGTGTGATTAGTAAGTGCAATGGACTGTAGAGAGGTCCAGTTTTATTTCCATTTTCATGTGACAGCATGAATGTGTTTCACCTGTGGGGACCCTGACTCAGTTCAATGTGCTGTTTACAATCCAGACCATGTTCCAGTATGTGACCAGCCTCATGAGACAAGGATACCAGGAAGAGAGCAACCGACAGCGCCACCTAGCACACTCCCCGAAGGAAAGACCAGACAAGAAGAACACGGCCCTATGAGATGCTCCTACCGTCAAACACCACTCAAGACTGTTTTAACCAGTTCAGCACAGAGATGTGTTTGTGTAAATAGTGTATTTACTGTCTCTTTTTGTACATTGCTCATGTTTACCACAGTCATTGTTTGCTACTTTATCCACGAGGACAAAAACAACACTGCAGTGACTTTTAACAAAGCACTTTATTTCTGAACTGAAATTCTGCTGCAGGACTCAGGAGCATGACGAGACAAAACAAATGGTTGACAGAATATTCTGGCTGTAGTTAAACCTGCCTTGTAAACAAGAGTAACAGAAATGCCATTGTTAGAATTACAGCCGATACTTCCTTCATAACTCAAACTCAATGCCTTTCAGTAAATCTACATATGTTAGCATTTTAGGGAGGCTATCATTCAGAAAAGGTTTTTTACTCTCGTTTCAATTAACCACATTACCTGCAGCCTTACAGTACATGTAATGGTATACAACAACTTATGAAAGTTCCACTGCCTGGTAGAGAACTGTGTTCAAAGTCATGGGGGTAAAATAATATTCATTGTACTTCAAAAAGGTAAAGTAAAAACACCGAAAAGAGTAAACTAAATTTTAAAAAAAAAGGTCAATACCGTAAACTTGGTTAAAAATACAACAAATCTGATCAGATCCATTTCTGTATTACCAAGCAAGTTAACAGTTATTTTACTAATTGTTAATACAAAAAGAAAAAATTAATGACAGAATTATTAAACATTCTTTTCCATACGCAATCAAATTGAAACATGGCAGCACAGCTCAAAGGTAAGCTGTAAATATAACATAAATAGGGACTCTTAAAATTAAATAGTACGAAAGGCAGCTAAAGATTGAGCTCCATGGATTTGGCTCCAGAGATCAAACAGCCGTTGACGACCTGGTTTCCGAAGCAGAAATGATGGAAATTCAATAAAGTTGACTTGCTTCTTCCTGTGTGAGTTGTGAGAAATCCTCAGGTTTTCTGTTCCATATCACCCATGGCACTGACCTGCCAGGAATGAGACATTACCATGCAAACAATGGCATATTACCGAAGCAGTCACTGGGTGGATGAACAGTGATTCTGAGGCCTCGGGTGAAAAAGAAGAGAGCAGGGTAGGGCGACGGACTGAGGCCTTTTCCATACTCTCAGATAGCACAGGCCAGTTTACATGCCCATGGTTATGTTCAAGAGTCTGTTGCTCATTGGGTGGCTTTGGTTTTCTTGCTTTTGCTTTTCTTATCTTTCTTCTTAAGTCCATCCATGTGAGCTCTGAGGAGGTTGGAGTACGCCTGTAAAAAGAGAAGTTTGGCTTTTTGATTAAGTTGTGACAGCTCACCGAAACTCTATATAGTTTCATTAGTCTAAAACAAAACTGAAACTGCAATAAGCTCCACCTACCATCTGAAACTTGATTACTTCTTTGGTGCTGACCTGAAATGGCAAAAAAAAAAAAGAATTTAGCATCAACAGCAAAGGACCACTTCTATGTAATATAAAAAGAAAAAACCTTAACATGGGAATTACAATAAGCTTACCACTGTGCTAATTTTCTTTTTGCCATCAGATGCTCTGATGAGACATTTGTTGTCTGCTGGTTCAAATGACTCTGAGTGGCCCTTTCTGGGTACTGGCTTCGTCCTCCCATCATCTGGAAAGAAAAAACACATATCTAGCTGCTCTGATGGTGAAGGCAAAATCTTTTTTTCTCTTCCTTTTTTTTTAACTTGCTAATTATACTTCAGTGATATCTGTTGAAACTCAGGAAGGCTACTCACATTTCTTAAGCGTGATGACAACACTGCCAGATGTTCTGCACTTCTGGAACAGCCGTGTGAGCTCTGTTAGGAACTGATAGATATAGAAAATAGAAATGAACCAACAAGCGGTTTTGTCATAATGATGCTGCTGATTTCAACACAAAGATCTGACTTATCAGACAAACCTTTCGGACAGACAATTCGATTATACACTTAGCTGTCACTTGATTATGAACACCTTGCTTAAACTGGTGCAATATTGTACAGATTAACAACACTTCAAAAACCCCAAACGTCATAGAGTTTATATTATTCAGTTTTGTTGAAACTGGTAGAATGGCGGTTGGTAAGTTAGTTTTAAGTTTTTGCATTACAATATTAACATAAACGAAGGGAGTTACCTATTAGAGAAAACAGCCTTACACAACACCTAGACTAGCGAGCACCAACTAGCAAGATACCGTGTAATCTATGAAGCTTGAACAGTATAAAATGCTAACTTAATATATAGTTAAGGCAGTTTCGTCTTCAAATTATCCGCCTGAATGTTGGCTTGAGTAATGTTACTACCCTAAAGTCACAGTAATCGTACTGGTGTCCATGCGCGAAAATGTAGGTTAGTATTGAGCAATACACTGACCATCCTAGCAATTGTTTCTACTTCACAGCAAGTTTACGGCGATTAAGATGTTTAAGAGAACAATGACAGAATTATAATACATATTTACCGAACACGCACAACCAATGTTAGCTTTAACGTTACGTTAGCAGTCTGGCTAATGAGTCAGTTTGACGACTAGCTTGACTTCAGGCTATTCGCAAGTTAACGTGCCGACAGCTAAAGCAGTCAGTATCAATTTCTAATTTATAAACAATGAAGTCGAGACATTAAGTTGTTCGCAAAATTCACTTTGTTCTCACCGAGTCATTTTCGAGCAGCACCATAATTCTGCCTTAAGTTGAGCTGTAGTGTTAGCTTACTGGCCGCAAGCTAAGCACACGTACGATACAAGCCGGAGCCCCGCCCTGCGCCCCCGCTGTCAGGACAGTCGTTTAAACACACTGCCCTCTACTGTCGGGGAGGTGGAGGTGCTTCTTCTTGTGAAAACAGTGGCATCGTGGACGCGGCGTATTTCTGATGGGGTAGCTGCTTAGCCTTACAGGATAATTTGAAAGCTACAGAAAAATGTTAAGAGTTGAAACGCTCATCTAGACAGCCAATGCTTTGGTTCTTGTTGTTGCAGTTTATATCGATATGGTTTCCCTTGAGATTTTTTAAACTCCTGCCCTATTTAAAGACACAAGTCATATTTAATCAAGACGGTAATTACCGTGCAGTATCAAAAGAAGCACGTGTTAATTGTTTTTTCTTAATGTCAGATAAGGACATTAAATTCATGTACTTTTGTTTTGGTTGAAATACTTAAATATAAACTAAATTTTATATATTAAACTGATCTTGAAACAGGAGATCATGCTGTCAGTTATGAATGTTCCATTGGATTTTGGGTCAAGACATTGTCAAAATAAGTTCACAGAAGACACA
>JAQNCA010000007.1:15088570-15136703 GCA_029783725.1 Acanthurus tractus | reverse complement strand
TCAGGTATGTGTGAGTGTCTGTGTTATACTCACTTGCCGTGCTGCTGGCATATTTGGCACTGCTGGAACGTACACGGGTGACTGGTGTCCGGTTAAGCGCTGCTTTCTGTGGCCTCTCTACAGGCTTTGTCCCCGGGGCAGAGGCCCTTCGAACTGAGCTGCTGCCAAACTCTGTGCTGCGGTTGGAGAATCCTGAGCTCCTGCCCGTCCATTGTGGGGTGGACGAGGCCTCGGTGTCACTGGTCGTGTTGAATGAGCTTGTCCGCTTCCGAGGCATTGCAAGAAAATCCAGCCTGGACAGTTTCTTGGTTTCCTGGGGTTGCTTAGCTGAGGTGCTGCCTGCCTCTTGGGCCAGCCTGTCTGTCTCTGTTCCCTCGTTGTCTGAAGCCTCTCCCAGACGTGCCCTGCGGAGCATAGATGCTCTGGTTGGTCTCGGGGCTGACAAGCTGTTGGCACGACTCAAAGCCTGGGATACTCTGGTGGTCTTGCCATCTTCCTTCTGAAGGGGCACGGTGTATTTTTTAGTGAATAGGTGGTTGTTAGACTCCTGATCAGAGTAAGGTAAGCTTTGAGGGTCATCACTCAGATCTGTGGAGCCATGTTTCCCAACACTACGTCTCAGTCCCACCGGCCTCTTGACAGACTCAGTCTTATTGTTGCTGTCTGCTCCTTGAGAGCGACGCTTCTCTGATGTACTGGACAGGTTACTTGAGTCCTGACTGGCGATGCTGGCTGAAGACCTCTCCCTGTGCAGCCCAACAACAGAGGGTTTCTTCGTCAGTGTGTTTGGCTTGGTCTTACTGCTATGTTGGCTGACTGTGCTGGAGGTATCCACATCAGACTCCCCAGAGAGTGAGTCCAATACTGGGGGCGGTGTCGTTTCTGTTTGCCCTGCTTGGATTTTTGCCTCCAGAACAGCCAGAACATCCTCTGTCTGTTTGAGGTAAGAGTGTGTGTCTTGATTGCTGATTCGCTGAAATGATTCAGGGTCTGGGTCTCTCTGAACAGGTTGGCTAGAGATGTTGGGCAATCTGGCATTACTTGGCCGCTCCTTGGTGAAGCTCTCTTGTCTGATTAATGGGGTGCCCTCTCTGGACTCTGGACTCTGTGTCCCCGAGCCAAGAACTGGAGCCGACACATTGGGTTTGACTTTTCCAGAGTCCTGGTTACTTTTTGGTTTGGTCAGGGTGGCTGTTGAGAAAGTTTTGGTTCCATGTTTACGTTCGATCTTGGGAGTGCTGAGTTTTGGACTCCCACGCTCAGGTTTTGACACAGAATCATCTGACCCAATATAAAATGATGTAGACTTGGCTGGAAGTCGGTTTTTGTCCTCGTTTTTCCTCTTCTCCTCTGTGTCTGACAGCGGTCTCCTCCGTTGCTCGATGATAGAACCATCGTCTGACTTGCTGGCGTCACTTAAGCTGTCCGGCTCTACATCGTCCTGCACTGACAACCTGTGAAGGCTGTCCTGAGATCTCTGAGCCACCAAGCTTTTCTCTTCTACATCAAATGTTGACTGCAGATCATAATGAACATGAATGCTGGGAGTTGGAACGTCACTCTTCTCAGCCATCGGTACCTGGGGAAGGAGACGTCGAGCTCGTGAACCATCAGACTCCGTGCTGTCGCGTTGTCGGCTGAGCGTGGTCTTGTGGATGATTGTGCCTCGCGCTGAAGTCAAACAGTTTTAATGCATATTAACCCACACATGCTGAAAAATGAACATCATTCATATTCATCAGAGTGTCTCATTATCATTTCAAATAGACTCATGTCTCGTCAGGTTGCTTACCCCCTCCCGACAGCTCCATCTGGGGAGGAATGTCAAAGAGGCCAGACGAAGGGCCAGATTCTGTGTAGCTGTCTGCCAAGCTGGCCCAGCAAGACATCCACTTAGGAGCGCCCTGTAACACTGCTCCTGCTGACTGAACCTGCATGAGACAACACACAACACTAATTCAATAAATGTAAAAAAGGTTGAAAACGTAACGTTTTAGAGAGAGAGGAGTTTTTAAATCACAACCCAAATTCCCAAAATGTTTGGGACACTGTAAAAAAGTGTAAATTTAACAGAATATAATAATTTTCTTTTTCTTTTTTTTTTTTTTACATATATTCAATTTTAAACTGTACAGAGACAATATACTTAATGCTTTACCTAATCAACTTTATTCAATTCTGTAAATTTATACTTTTTATAAATTTGTTGTCAGCAACATGTTTAATCAAGTGGGGGCAGGAGTGACAGAAGATTGAGAACGTTGTAAAATCACTCAAAAATCACCTGTTTGGAACATTTCACAAGTAAACAGGCCCATTCGTAACAGGTGATTATGTCTTAAGCAGTGGTTCACTCTGATATTATGGAGTGAGCTACCACTTTGTAAAACACCACTTTATTGAGTATATTGCGATATGGAATTCGGAACAATGTCAGATAAAATGTTATCAGTCACCAGTTGTTTTTTTCAAATAGCTGCATTTGATTTTATTTATTTTTTACACAACATCCGAACACTTTTGGAATCAGGGTTGTTTATGATTTCCTTAGCTGAAAACACCGTTATTATGACAGACAACAGAGGACACCATAAATCATGTAATTAGTATGTCTGCTGTACAGTCACTATACAAAATGGATTTTTCTCTCATATTTGGTTAGAAAGGGAAAAAAAATGAAGAACCCAGAATCTGTGAGGAAAGATGAGGTGAATCTACACATCGAGAGAGGGACACCAAAAAGAAAAAGAACCCCAAGAGAGCTAATCAAGACAGCAACCCATACTGATTTGTGCATTTGAACATTTATGGTTCTCTAATCCAACATACCAATAAACTGTCTTTACAACCAGCGATAAAAAGATTGATTTTTCCATTCAATCATTGATTTCACCCTGAGCAGGAAGGTTTACCTTCACCAGTTTCTGTCCCTGTTCTGGAGCTGGCCTCACCTCCCCACAGCTACTTTGCCTATGCTGCTCCCTGTTCTGATCAATTACAGGCCTAAATGTTGATGAGTTTTCTGCAACAGTCTGGTTGATTCGATCTGGGCTCTCAAGAACGCCAAACACCTGTCAGGAACAAAGCAGTGCATGTGCATAAGTGCAGGAGTGGAGAAAATCGGACAGCCAATGTGATCTGGAGTTTGGCCCCAAGAGACAGAAAGCATGGATGGGTTGCAAAGTTGACTAATTTCCTTTAAGAAACATGTTGTGATTATTAGCATTACAGTATATATTAGCATTATAGTATATAAACTTGCCTGGTCAATTTTGCTCCGTGCTTCCTCTAGCTCTTTATCTGGAACATCTGTTTCAATGGTGTAGGTTCCTGCATCGCTCAGACTGTCCTCCTCTTCATTTTTTGGGGCAACATTGGAGTTCTTTACTTCCACAGAGGCCAGAGGGATCAAAGGGGCTTGGAGGGGAACAGGCTTGTGGATGGGAGAGGAAGTCTGTGGCTGGTAGGGAGCATCAGATGGAGGGAGACTAGTCTGGGATACCATCCTTGTTTCTGTTTTGGCTGTTGTAGGCGGACTTGATGTATTTTTCTCTCGGCTGGCAGAAGAGGACTGCTTTGCCTGCTTAAGGAATTCGGCAGTAAATTCCTTAGCGAGTTTGGATCTCCGGCCCACACTGCTAAAAGGCCTGACAGACACAGATGATGAAGAGCGAGAGGAAAAGCCGGTGCTGATCCGGTCCTCTGTCTTCTCCCTGCGTAGAGAGCCAGCTCTTTGGGGGCCTGAGGGACCAGGGCTCTTTAGGGGGATGGTGTATCGTTGGGTCGGGGGAGTGCTGGAGGCTGGAGATGATCCTTGTCTCTCACTGGTTGGACTTGAGCTCATCCTCATCTTCTCCAGCTGGACCCTGTGGCCAGAGGGCTCAGGTGGGGATGTATTATTGGTGAAGGACTGAGAACGCTTCTTTCTTGAGTTATCATCAAAGAATTCAATGACAAAGGCCTGGTGAGGTTCAGCCTTGCCAAGACTGGACAGGGACTGGGACTCTGGTGGAGAGGAAGATAAGGGCTCCTCAGAGTCAGGGGAGGCGAAGCGTTGTGGTGGGGAGGCTCTCAGGTTTTGTGGGGACATGTGGGATCTAGTCTGAGGTTCTGGTTGGAGGAAATTATTTCCACTCATTGCAAGATCACCTGAGTCACTGTGGGTACCCTCTTCACGGTGGTTTGCTGATGACAGAAAGACAAGTTAGCATAAGAGTTAACACATCATTGCAATTACAGTCCTAGTAAAAGTAACTCACCCTTCTTCAGAAGTGATGGGTCACTGTTTGTGCTGTACATATCCTCAGTCTGTGACCTCCTCCTCATCATGTTAGCATTGCTTTGGACAAGCCAGTCAGCTACTTTGTTTTCAGCTGACATCACCTCAGTTGGTGTGGTGATAATCTCTGTGGAAGGCAATTTGCGTTGCTGGCGGAAAGAAAACTTGGTCACGTGGTCCTTAATCTTCATTTTACCTGGTGTGCAGTCATCAAACTCGATGGTGAAAGAGGCATGGCTTTGGACCACAGGAGGTGTGGGGGTAGAGGAGACACATGGATCAGGAGTGTCCTTTGTGGGAACCTCGTGAACCTGCGACTCAGGTTTCTTGGCAGGTCGCTGCTGGGATTCCTTTGTCGGGATCTCAAAGTAGCTGGGCTCCCTGCGGTAGGAGAGAATGGACTTGGCCTGACCGTCAGAGAGGGAACCGTTGAGTTCGTACTTGGGGACGTCTTTAGTGGGCTCTGTTTGCAATGTGAGGAGAGCAAACACACAGATACACAGCAAGCATTAGTGATGGTTTTTCATACTGTAATCCACAAGGGATTAAATGACTATAGAAGGAAATCATTTGACATTAAAGGTAAAAATGTATGTGTGTGACATCATTATTTGTTTAGAGTTCATCCTGAAGCTCAAAATCAGAGCAAATGCAAAGATTCCAGCTGTGAGATGATGACAACAAATCCCACAGTTTGGGTGCAAGTTGGATGTGGCCAAATATCACTTTAAGAGATCAGAGTCCAATGGAGGGTATTTGAGCAGGCATAATCTGTTTCAGCCCGGGCAACATGAGGCAAACAATCACCCTTCCTCCCCTCTCTCCAGCAGCTTTGAGGGTCATAATCCATCACGAGGCGGACAGGGAGTGCCTACTGGTTTGGCATGTTATGGCCTGGCTAACAGTCCACAACTGGCAGCCAGAGACCTGCCTTGGGCTCAACACCATCCATCTCTCAGTGACCCACAAAGGGCATCAGATTGCAGCAGTGCAGGAAAACATGCCATTACAAATTAGAGTCTAATTCACAGACATGGGAGGATCTAACACAATTACAGCACAAAGACAAACACTTGAGTATAAACACCTTAAATGAATCTACAGCTTGTACACATACTAATAAAAATGTAAGATGCACCTGGAGATTCTGGCGATTTTCCACTTCTGTTCTGTTTTCTGTTTGCCGGGTCTTCGTCCTCCCCCCACCAGGACGGCTGGCCATAGAGAGGTGTTGGCTTGGATATCGGAGAATCTGTGGCAGCTAAAAAGACACAAAACACAAGTACACGCTATTGGGCAAATGGATACACTTAGGTACATAGACAGATGGGAGGAAAGAAAAAACAGCTGAACAATAAACTGAACATACACAGCATCTTGTATTTGAAGGCATTATGAAATGATCATACAATGCTGTGTCTGAGTCTGCACTTGCAACAATAAAATGTTGCACAACTTTGGAGCTCAAAAAGGCATAATGCTACAGTAGCTGTACCCTTTGGGCTTTTAACAATTCTATCAAACTCCCATGAT
Source organism: Acanthurus tractus (assembly GCA_029783725.1). NCBI lineage: Eukaryota > Metazoa > Chordata > Actinopteri > Acanthuriformes > Acanthuridae > Acanthurus > Acanthurus tractus. Next base: position 15,130,891 of record JAQNCA010000007.1, on the reverse strand, counting down.
GCAGAGAGAGTAGCAAGGATCAAACTGCATCACACCAGCTACAAAACATGCAGTAATCCTTCTCGTGTGAATTGGAACAAAGCTAATCCTAATCTTCAAAGAAAAGGGAACTATATAATACAGGATATACATAAGGATAACAACTGTATCTACAAGGAGGCTTCTTGTAGACAGTGAGACTCATTGTTTGCAGACTGATCTATGTGTACACGACAGGAGAAACTCAGGATATAATAGTTATTTCCCTGATGCTGTGCCTGAGCTGGTGTTTAGCCCCTGACTTAACGGTGCACACATGCCAGCCTATATGGCACTAATCAGATCATCTGGATGCCGCCTGTCGGCCTCACACACTAAACAAGGTCTCTGGATTTTAATGTGGAGGCTTCACAATCCCTAGCATCAACGGCACTCCACCACTGTTGCCTGGGACACACTCAATAAGAAGTCAACACAGCGACGGGAGAAACAAAAGGGGCATGTTACTAATTCCTTTCCTCTTAGCCAACCGTCTCCTTTTAGCTAAAGAAAACATGGGTGAGTGACCAAACTGAAGTGAACTGAGCACAGTCTTGAATGTGTGACCTCATGAAAAGTTAAAATTCCGAGACTACTTGATTCATTCTCATTTCCACTCTCTGTTCCCATTAGTTTGAAGAGTTGTCTGCACTATTTTTTTGAGTCACTTAGTATAGAAACTTGGAGTGAGTGGTGATCAGCTGTAACAAAACAGAGGGCGTGTTGTACCATACAGTGCTGATGTGCACTGTTTCACCAGACTATGTGAAAAATCCATCTTATGCCCCTTTGGCGAATACTAAATAACCCCAGGTCCTGGTGGAGCGAAGCAAGCCTGACTGAGTCACACACACTGTACAAGTGAAGTGTCCTGCCCTGCAGACAGCTGGGGGATTGGACACACTCCACATCCTGTGCAGCTGCGGGGGAAAACAAGCAAGAGCTCACAGTTAAAGACATACACAGCTCTCTCAGACCTCAAGACGTGACAGAATCATACATGATTTGTGTGATTTAAGAAAACACTAAAACTATCATAAAACTTTTGATCCCGAGGACACAAAAACCTATATATTATAGCCTCCAAATAAACAAATTTAGCTAAACAAAATCCATTTGCATAAAGTGAGCAGAAGTATGCTGGCTTGGTGTAGTTGTGTAACTTAGTGCAGGACTTTTCCTTTCTCACCCTGAGGAAAACTGCAGTAGATTTTCCTGCATGTCTGTGTCTGAGCATGTAACACAAATGCAGCTTTGCTTTGTGTAACATGCGATTAAACACTTCCTTATCTTCTTGTGACTGTATGTTTTAGCAAGACAGCTGAGGCTAGCTCAGTTATCTCATTGGTAGACTGAGTCACCATAACAGAGGGCAAGGCTGATGTCACACTGCAGGCAGTGACTGCATGACCCCTGCATGGCTTCAGTGAGCATGTTCAATAAAGTGCTTGCAGTCAAGGGTTAAAATAATCTAACTGTGGTTTGTGTATAGCTGCAGGAGATACAAACACAGTTCCATGCTAGTAAGAGACTTCTCAGGAGGCTCAATGAATGTTTTCTTAAGTGCTGCACCTCAATGACTTATTTGTAAGGCACTCTGAAGGATAGGAGCACAGTGCTGGAAAAGTCCTATATTAAGCACCAGTTGTAGTTTTCCCTCTGAGCTCAGAGGAGCAATTATGGAGCAGAAAGCACAAGAACTGCTAAATCAACAACAGATGGAATAGGGTTTGTCAGTGTGAATGAGCTTCATTCACAAAGTACTTCTCTAGAACTAACAATTCTCTGACTGTTCCACTGTTGCTTGTACTGTACAACAGGTTTTAATCAGCACAGCTCAAGGCCCAGAGGGCTTTGCAGCAACTGGCAGTATAAACAGCAAAAAATCCACTATATGGACAGAAGTCACCTTGGAACCAAAAACCGAGACACCACTCTAATTTTTTTACAACACGTGTTGAGTCACCAATGGCGTGTTTGGCAGCAGCCCACCTCTTGTCCGCAGTCAGGCGTGGCTGACAGAGATAAGACTGATGGCCTTAACTCTTCACCTCTCAGCCGGTCTGGCAAGCTCTTACTCATGCACACTAATTCTGCCAACTTCAGGATGCCAGGATCTACTTCTTTACCTTCACCACAGGATTGTATCCTTAGCCTCTCAGCTCACATGGCAGCCTAATCTCACATCAGGGAAGGTCTTAGAAAAAGCAGCAACAACCTTTTTATTAAGTGATCTATGGCCAAAGTCATGAAGCACATGGAGACTGAAAGACTTCCTCTTCCTTGTATGTGTGAATGCCATATTCAAATCCACTTTAGTAAGGAAGGTTCCTCTCAGGCAACAAGAACAATTGACCTACTTCTGTTATCATAAAAGCTGCTGCCTTCCTGCTGATATCTGCTATGATGGAGTGCATGTGGGCAGAGCTGTTTACCTGTGACGGAGTGGGCTCTTCGCTCGGTCCTGTCCTGCAGTTTGGCGTTGGGAACGGACCCTTTGCTCTTGTCTGAGCTCTGGAGCTGCTGTTTTTCTTTCGCCTTCGCCTCCAGGGCTTTTAGACTAAGCTGCAACTGACTGGTGTACTTCTCATGCTGCACAAGGAAACAGGAGGGACACAGGATGTGAGGAACCTTGTGTCAATATTTAGTACAGATGACACTTTCCTCATGCAGTTACAGTACCAGGTACTCTTACTGAGTATTTGTCCTATTTCTTTATGTTAATAATGCGTACAACTTACAAAATACATGAATATGTTTACAAAAATTAGCATCCAACTGGTCGAAATGGGTGTTTACAAGTCAAAGTTACAATTATAAAATTACATGTCTTTGCATTTGTGACATTGTGTGTTGATGACTAAACCTTGCTATTTGTACAGACACACTTTGAGGTATCGCTTATTTGCTCTAGCGTCAGATGACAGTTTGGCTGTTATAAAGTTAATGCTAGAGGCTGCGCATGGAAGAACTATACATGTGACACAACGCTGGAAGGACACAAAAGCAACACATTTTAGTATTCAGGGTAAGCAAAGATGCTGTGTGTTGGCAGTTCATAAGACCTGTTCAAACACTCAAACTTTCAAAGTACAGGGCTCATTATGATGAGTGACAACAGTTAAACTTGACAGATTGAGGTCATACACACATATATCACATGTCATGCCTAAACTGAAATGTTTCGTTTGGTCTAAGTCAATAAACAAATTATTTGAAACAGGAAATGAACCCATGATTATTTTTTTTGCTGCTATCAGTAAAATCAAATCATCTTCTGGTTACGGTGATGCTTGCTTTTTCTCTTTGTTCCTTATATGATACATCAAGAGCTTAAATCATATTTGGAAAGATAATCAACAAATGAATCTGTTATGAAAATGACAGTAGAGCACTGTGCTTTATCTTAATCAGCAAGGCTCAATGGCAAGCATTTATCCCAGGCCTAAAAAAGTTACAAGCTGTCAGTGTTACTTACTTTAAGAGCTTCCTCTGGGACCTTGTGTTGACTCTTCTCCAGGATATATACATGAGCATGTGCAGGAGGAGTTAAGGCATACAATCATACATTCACTTTTGTTAGACAATATAATAACCTGTCCACATATATACTCATAGTTTTATGTTTGACAATCAGTCTCTGGTTCAGGGACCTAAAGGACGATAGAAACCTGCTACCTAAATGTGCAGTTCAAACTCTATGACTGGTTTTTACCTTGTCACCTGAGGAGGTCAAAAGGACCTTCTTCCACTGTTTGCAACATGAAGGATAACAGATAAGCATTGAAGACTTGTTGCAGTTCAAACAAGCTCATATCTTCCTTGAAACTTTCAAAATCACGAGCCAAATATTGGTCACAAAATATTCCTAAATATTCCTGTTCTCTAAACAGCTTTCCCGCTGTTATTTTCAATAAGTTTCACCACTTATGAGTTCTCTGCTGCAGGGGTCAAAGGGTGCAGGAGATTTGCTGTTCAAGTTTGACCATAATCTAAACCCCCTGACTGAAAAAACCAGAGAGGATTAACATGCCGATGGAGTAGAAAGACCACAGAGGGAAAATAAAATGTTAAAAATTCATCCCAGTGTTGGAAGCCAATCACCAAATTAAACTTTTCAAACTAAAGAACAGAAAGTCTGCATTACTTGAGTCACGCAAACAAAGCAATGGAGCACAAGACTTAAATTTAAAACAAGTAAAAAGCAAAAAGCGAAGAAGAAAAGTGAACATAAGTGAAGAAGGATATCATAGCCAAAGCGAATAACATCAGCAAGCTTGAGGGTGATGTATGTCTGGTCAGGGATTCTTAGGTCATTCACAAACGTCTGAAAAACAAAGAAAAAGAAGCTTAAATCCTTGATCAGTCAATAATGAAGTAAACATGTTGACTCACAGGTGACGGGCTCTTTAATTCCTTGGGACAAGCACCTATGTGCTGTAAGGTGCTTTGCAGCTGGCCCTTTTCCCGCTGAAAGTTAATCCTCCAGCACATTAAAACACTGATGAGATTATGTTGTTATGCAATGTCCGTCTTGGCCTTTGTAGAATGCTTCATGGTGGAGGTGGTGAAGGTGGTGAAAGTGGTTAAGGTGGTAGATATAAAGACATGTAACACTTCTCAGTATGTTGATCAATTACTCTATCTTCTGTCAAAACTACCAGCTGGACAGACTGAGGTTCCAAAGATCATTATCAGATTGATAAATTTGAAGTAAGTTAATGCTGGAAGTGTGCAAATGAAGGATAGTAGAAGCTAATCTTCTTTTTTACAGACTAAATGAAGATAACTGGGGCAAAAAACGAGCCATGTTGGATTCAGTTGCTGTTCTGCTCTGATTAGTTTGGCTGCAGTTACTGAGGCCAAAAGAAACACTCTCTGAGAACAATAAACGGTTTCTCCCCCTGCTAAACTCTGGATTTCACTAGGATAATGCTGAAATAAAGTGGCAACAGAGCAGTGAAGGGAGGGAGAGGGGGGCTATGGAGTAAGATAGAAGGAACGGGAAGAGAAAAAAAGGGGGTCTAGGCCAGCAGGAAAAAGCGTCCAGTCTTCTGATTACCGCTGTTCTACCAACCGTCCCCATCCCCGACACACAGAGAGGGCTATTCTGTGCTCCAGGCATTGTTGTGGACTTGAGACGGGAATGTTAAGGGAGCCGAGTTGCTGGCTCCTTTGTACTGAGGCAGGTAGTCTGACACTAGAACTGGACTCACTCACCCCATTCAAGCTGCCCAGGTCCTTCACCATGTGCTCGTCTCTGTTGGTGTCATAGTTGATCACAGCGTGCTGTTTGTCCACGCTCCGAGACTGCAACAAAGGAAAAGCAAAATTAATCAGTGCTGCCATTAGAAAACTAATAGGCAACTATCCTGATAACTGAAAAATCCTTTAAGTCATTTGTGGAGAAACAATACCAAGAAATGTAGGAATTTAGCTGCTTATCTCTGTCTTATATAACAGGAAACTGAATATTTTTGGGTTTTAAACTATTGGTTAGACAAAACAAGACATTTGCAGATAGCCTCTGGATTCTCGGAAATAAATTGTATGTGTAATTCGATTTACATTCTATTGCTAAAGATTCATCAAATTAACAAAGAATCTATAAAAAATGGTCATTTGAAGTCATTATTATTTCTACACTTTAACCTGAAACTACACTATATGGATAAAAACTTAACATTTGGGCAAAGTCAGACAGGCAAAAATAAAGAAAAGCCTTAATTACTGCACCTGTAACTGGTCTTCATCGAGCAAACTCTGACCAAATAATTCAAATGCAAACATGGTCGACCTGCCATTCACCAGAGTGAAAACATGCTTACTGCTAAATATGCTTTCATTCATTAAGTGCAAACTGTAAAAGTGATTCAGACTGACTCACTCTTCTCCGCTCATTAGGAGCTCTGGGCCCCCTCGTCACAAACATCACACAGATTGAAAGTGACTGCCAAGCTCACTTGCAAAATTACCACTGTCCAGCACTGCTTCATTAACTGAATTGACATACACTCTTTCACATCAGCTAACTGGGATAATCAGCGTTCAGAGGCTGTATTTACTGTCTAAGTTGGTTTATTCACTCAGAAGACTTTCAAATAACTTACTGTAAGTACTGAACTGCATATAAGTTCATGTATTTAGTCAGATTACCTACATGATTAGGCTAAAAATGCAGCAGCACCAACAATACCATATTCCTAACTGAAGGAGCTAAGCTTTACTTTACACCCTTTGTCAATGAGAAAATATTAGCTCTTATTTAAAGTCTTCAATACATCGATGAACTTGACAAAATGCCTGTCACTGTTAATGCATGAGACATGTGGTTCAATTACTGGTCATGGAGAAACAGACATCGATTAGACGCTCGCCGTCATGGAAAGTCCAAACATTCAACTCAACATCCTTGTGTATGCCATTTGATATGACTTCACTTACACTCAATCCCTGCTTTTCACGCCAAACAGATTCTCATGTTACAGACATTCAACTGTGGTTTGAATAGGGAAACATGCACGAGGCTACAAACAGAAAAAATAACCAAAAAGATTAAGGGGTTAAAGACAGTTTGCAGCAGGAACCGGCTGTGTGCCAAGTCAGGAAGCAGTCCTGAGCACATAAGCAGAGCAACAGAAAAGTCTACATCATTTCAGGCTGGGAGAAGCTGAGGTTTTCTCCTTGATCGGGCGACGCCTAAATGTGGACATGAGCAACATTTCAAACTAACAACCTCTGTGGTTGGCATGGCTTTTCTGGGCATGAAAAGCACTGACTGAGATATAAACAACTGCTTCTAAAGCAAAATTCCTCTTTCAGTGATCTAAATACAGAGTGAGGAGAAAATTGGTGGGAGAGTATTATACAAAAACCACAAAGAAATTGTGTTTATGACAGACGCTGAATGGTAAAACAAAACAGAGAGGAATGCTTTAGCCATGTTTGAAGTCTTTGTTTGAAAGGCTGTCAGGGGCAACTTTGTGTAGGCAATGTCACCAGGTTACCTATACAAAGCATGCAAAAAGCCCCCCCACTGGTGTTTCACATACTTTAGTGACTAGCTGTTCATGAGCATTTTTGACAGCAAATATCAAGCCAAGCTTAGGTTTGCATGGCACGTTGGATAGCACACACATTTCCCCCTGTCAGTCGTGCTCTTAAACATACAAAGTCACACACCTGCAGCATTAGCTCGCAGTCATCCCGGCCAACAAAGATCATCTCCCGTGGCAGGCGGTGGCGAGTGCCAGAGCTGCTGACCAGGAACCATGATGTCACGCTCATGTTGGGGCCACGAGTCAGGATCTTCTTAGCATCCTAGGAACAAGACATCAACGAAAGATAAGACAAGAAAGGACATTTCAGTCAAAGGAACCTGGGGGTTGGAAGACTGAGCAAATGACATTTGTGAGGCATGATCAAAATTCAATACCTGTGTCCCTTTAACAATGACAGGTATCCTTAATAAAAACTTGTTATGTAGTCATGCTTTATTGTAGAGATTAGTGAGAGAAACCTATAATCTCACCTAGGTTAGACCTGTTTTTCCAACTAATCTGCTGGCTGTGTAAGCATGGAAATAATTCATCAAAATAACCTTTCTGGAAATGTTTTGTATGTTGGTGAGTCAGACAGGTAGGGACACACAGTGCACTGTGTATCATCAAAGGATATCTGCTTTGTTCACGCAATTAAAACTGCACATTCCCTCATTATATAGACAGATATAAACCTTTTTTTAGACGGTGTTCCTTTAATTACACATTCTGGGAAACCTGTTGCAAAGTGGCGCCGGTGAGCAACGTTAGCTAACAACTTACGCCTAACTTCTACTGCTCAGGTTTGTCACGTTACTTCCTGTGACACTGACTAACCTACACGTAATTCCCGAAGAAATGTCAGCCCAAAATGGTCTTTATTTCTTCAATTACATGCTATTAATATTTTCGTGCAGACGACACTGACATTGTTTTAAGTAACACCACGAACTGTTGGAGTCTCGCGCTGACACTGAGGTTGTTTAGCTAACATTAGTAAGCCTGCGACCAGACAACAAGCTTTTTCCAACGATTTGCTGCCAACAAGAACGTACCTTTAATGCCTTTTCCGTTTTACTCCTGAGTGAATCCAGTGTTTAACGTCCTAAAGCTAATGAATTTCGACGGCTGACATACACAACAAAAGCGCCAGGTGACAGTGGACAGGTAAATTTCTATCACACCCTCTTCTTCCTCTGGGAATGACAACCGGGCGAAACTCTCCTCCAACGCCTCTGCCGCCGACACGGTGACGTAGCCCGACAAGTCCCATCAAACGAGTTTGAGCCGAGAGGAGGAGTGAGGTAAGAGCTCTCACTCTGTCTGTGTTCCAGGCGCACAAAAACATAGACACGCCGGCTATTGAAATGAGCTAAAACTAGCAATCTATATGTTACATAATTTCAGATTAGTAGTCGTTGTTATGAACATTATTCATCGTATGACACGTTAAACTGAGTCAGATCTCTGTATACCAAAACTTGTCTGTTTTGTTTGTTTGTTTAAAGCATTCGTGGTTAATGAGTAGTCCGTAATGAAATAAGCCTAAACATCCCTAACCTTTTAGTCAAGTAAAGGGACAGTATTCTAATGAAAAAAAAAATTACATAATTAATAATAAATTAAAAAATACACAAGTCTAGTGATTCTTACCAATTTCTGTTACAAGTAAAAGCCCTGCATTCATTTTTGAATTGAAGCTAAACTGAAGCATACAATTTGAAAAAGGACAATTAAGTATGATGTAGAATGAACCTTATCTGAGTGCTATTTAAAAAAATATTTTCTGACTGGAGTATTTTTTTAATCATTAACATAGAAATAGCGTTTTAGTGTTAAAACAGGTCAAGATAGAGCTTATTTTCACTCCTTTTACAATGGGGTTCGACTGCATAATCTCCCAAAACACTGTTGAAAGGCCTACATGCAGATGTCAGTCGATAAAGAAGTTATCAAGTTAGCAGTTGCATGATAAACATAAAAAAGAAATATTAAAGAGTCCATGTCAAGATTATTTATTTTTTGTAAGCCTATTTACGCTTTTAAAAACTTGGATGGCTGTTACTTCCATGGTCCTTGGGAAGACACTGAACTCCATCACTGTGCGTGTAATTGATGGAGAAAAGGACGAAGTGACATTGACTGTAAAAACTCATGTAAAGCTCTGTAAAGAAATCAACACTAATCACAAATACAGTGATAGCGCAAATGTGGTACGTATTTTTACTGTTTGTACTTATATGACATATGAAAGTGTAGTGACCCCAGTGGGAATCTGTGCTGTTGTTTATTGAAGTAAAAACTACAGAAGTAGAGCGCATGCGCAGGCATTGTCAGGAACCATTTTTGCAGACCGGCAAGAAATGTGACCATCTGGTGATTCATCGCCTTTACAGACGATCTTCGCCAGTATTCACTGCCCGATAGGACTGTTTATCCTGTGTTTCACGTTATCACGGTCGAGCCAGCGGAACAACACAAAGGTATCTTGTGCAGTCAGACATTTTCCTACGTGTCGCTTAAGGAGAAAAAAGAAAAGGAAAAGGTTGCTTTTATTAAGCAACAAGGTAAATTAAGTAGTTAAAAATGCCAGGGACAGATGGAGATTCAAATAAGGCTGAATTTTTTTGTTGAAAATTGTAAGCAGCGCATGAAACACTGGTAGTCTAATTACATTCCATTCAAATAAAATATGCCAAATTATATTCAAATTAAAGTATCATTTAAGTTTATCTCATCATTTGTTCTCACTTGTACTCAGACAAAACCTCTGGTGATGATGACTGGACATTTAATATGAATCCAGCGGAGATACTTTCTACATAAGCGTAACTTCCGCTAGATGGCGATCTAGTTCCAATTTCCTACATTTCTTCTTTCGAATCTTCAACACTTAGATTTAATTCAGCAAGATTAATTCAGCATGTAAAGAGCTAATTTAATTACGACACGAAGTCACAATGACCCTCTGATTTTATTATCCTTTATTTGTCCCATTCAAATGTGGAGGAGTGACAAATGCATTAATTCCCTCTGGGGTCTATTGGAGTATAAATATAAAGTAGCATAGCATGGAAAAAACACAAGTTAAGTACAACTACCCCAAAATTGTGCTTCAGACCAATACTTGAGTAAATATACTCAGTTGCACTGCCGGCGGTAGATGCTAGTTTTTTAATTTCAGAAAAATCATCTCTACAAATTGCTAAAATTATCCTTTTACATATTGGCACTTCATGCACTTTTAGTTCTTACTGAGCGTCAATTCTAAACAAACTCTAGCAAACCACAGTCTGGACACTGAGGAAACAAAATTGTGAATAGACTGTTATCATTAATAAAGAATATGATTCCAGACAGATAGGACCTGAGCCCCACAACCTCCTCTCCTCCAGACATGGAAAGAGATCTGACTACACACAGGAGGCAATGCTAAAGCACAATGTTAACACAGGTAGGAGAGACGAAACAAAAACACAGAGGGAGGGAGAGACAAGGACAGCAAGCACACAGGGGACAGAGAGAAAGAGACAAGAGAAGAAGGTTAATCTACAGGAATACAGATCCAAAACATCTGGAATGAGGCAGTGACAGCAGGGAGAGAAAGGGAACCCTGGACAGAAGATGGTCCACAGAGCAGCATAAGGGAAAAGGAGGGAGGACAAGGAGAAGACTGGGGAGAAAGAAAGAAAGAAAGAGGTGCGCAGCTGTGCATGTGGGACACAAACAAACAGAGAATTGGAGAGATGCAGTGGAGAGTTTACAGCATCCTTTTTTTTCCAACATTACAAACGTGGACCATCATGCAAGGCTTATAGATTTATTGAGACTAAAAAACCTCCTGCAAGTAGAACGATGACCTAAAATATTCAAAGAAAATCAAATATCCAAAAGTTCAGGCAAAAAGTTAAGTTATTGTTTTGAATTCTAAGGCTCTAGAAGTGTTCTGCTGATGTCAGCAGGGATGCTTTTCCAAAGGAAAAGCCCATTTAGAAATGATCAGAAGCACCATAAACTCTGACCTGCCATAGTGAGCAGTTGGAGGGAAGCTAAGATTAGTGTATGTGTGAAACATGTTTATTTAAGGATTGCATCTGCAGAATTCAGAACCATCTAAAGATTTTCCTTAAACAAAATTTAGGTGTGTTTACCCTCCACTTCTCCCCCTGTTCTTTGTGTTACAGAGGGACTTGAAGGCAACAGGTTGAACCTGTTTCAAAGGACCCTGACCTCTGTCACACTTTAACTCCCCACCCTCATGACTCCAGTTTTCTTCCACTAAGCCCCTACAGTCAGCAAAAGGACTTTTCACACTGGAGACATGTCAACCTGCATGATAACACACTGAGTGTTTTTATGATCAGGTTGCTGTTCATGTTTTATCTTGTCCTGTTTGTTCCTCTTGCTTTCACTATCTCCCCACTATCTCTTTTTAACAGTGTTTTGTTATGGTTTTATGCTCTTGCAGCAGTTGCGGCAGGGTAGTGCATTCAGAGAAGAGAGTGCAAGTGCAAGCTCTGTGTGAGGCCACATCCAGACCTGCTGAAGAGTCCATCAACCAGACACTGAATGAGCTTCAGGCCTGTCTCTGTGCAGCTCATCTTGCACCAAAGAAGACATTTGCTTTAGTTTAAATCGTATAGTTTTAAATAATAAAGCTTCTGTGAATTTTAGTAAAACACTTTAAGCACACTTGGATTACTAGATATGGTATCTTAGGTTGAAAGTGAAAAACCCACAATGTTGTCTTGATTCTGAGTTGCAGCTGTCATTGCAAAAAGCCTCAAAGTCTATCTTCCCATGTATTTTATCAATGTCAGCCTGCATTAGCTCTATATTTTGACATAAAACAGGGAGCATTCTTGTCTCTACTACAAAAAGGAGAGGTGCTCCGGCTTGCAGGCTGTGTGAGTGACATGTTCCCCACACAGCACAGCACTAAATGACCCAGGGGAGCCCTGTGGCCAAGCTGCAGCCCCAGCTCTGCGGCATGTTTTGGGCAGTGAAGCCGGAGTCAGGTGAGGGATGGTTGTCAGGTGAGCGCCACACTGGGCCAAGCCTAAGTCTCGCAGTGTGGCGCAGTGTATTGCAGCTGGCCAAAAGACAGACTGTGAGCCCTGGCTGTCAACATCTGCTCCAGAGACTGTACCATCTGCCCAAGGCCCGGGGGGAAGCATCTCTCCCATCTCAGACCAGCTGCAGAGCAGCAGACGTGGACCTGAGCGGTCTTGCAGAGGCAGAGAACACGGCCAAGACACAGTCAGAGCTGCTGAGAGCTGGGACATTTGTCTCACACACTTAGTCGAGTTTTATCTGTAGGGTGCAATCATGGTGAGGTTTAGATAAACAAACTTCCTGTTCCCATTGAGTGAAGAGAGTGAAGGTACAACTCTGTGATGTTATGACAACCTAAATGAACTTAAGTCATATTGTACCTTATATAAAATCACAACTGAAAATATTTTTTTTCTGCTCAAACTCCTCACAACAAATTTTATTCCTGTAAATGAACAGTGGTGTGTAGTCAGTATTTCATATTTCACAAGACAGTTTATTACCCAGAATATGAGTTTATTTGAACAGTTCTGACCTCGAGTTCATTTTTTATCTACAATGGCAGAGCTTTACGATTTCAGAATGAAAGAGGAGTCTGCACAGCTTCCTGTTAAGACCTTTTATTTCATCAATTTGAAAGAAACAAGTAAAAACAGTGTACAAAGTTTATATTATTCGTTTACTAAAGCTGGTGTCCTCAGTCTCAGGAATATGGGAGGGCAGGTACAAAAAAAAGTTGAAATAAAAAATAAAAAGTATAAAATGAATTTCCCTATTTTCAGAAGGTGACAGCAAAGGATGAGCGTGCATAGGAATAAGTAACAATCAGATTTCAAAACCGAACAAAGGTCTGCGAACGATTGAAGTGAAAACAGTATCATAAAAACCATTACATTCAATAATGTATGATGCACTTTTAAAAAATGATTATCCGTCATCTCAAATATTTCTTAAGCGCTTTTTTGGAAACTTCTCAGTACATTTGAAATAAGATTTTCATTTCCCAAGAGTCTCAGTTTAGCCTAAACCGTCTGTAATAAAAGGGGAGAAATCACTCAAACAAGCAATTCTTGTTTCATTTGTTTCCACAACATTTGAATTTACATTATAAAAGAAGCTAATTTAGTCTTTACCAACCATAAAGTACAAATAAGAGTCCAAATACAATCATTCTGGGGCAGCAAAGTGCATATCATTGGCACAGTAAAACTCATTTTAGTCATTGCTGGTCTCATATAAATAACTCAGAAGCTTGTGAAGGGACAGAAGTCCCCTAAAGTAGCAAATCAAAGATGACTTTGTGTGTTTTTTTCCCCTGAAGCCCAGTTTGTTTGCAAAGATTTCCTAAAGAAGTGTATTGTGTTTAAGAGACCTCATTGAGGCTGCAGTGAATGCACTGGGTGTAAAAAAAACACCCAATACTGTACTGTACATGGAGGAAAAACCCAGAGGAGAGAAGAGCTTCTGATTGGTCAGCGCTGACTGACCCTGATCAGAGGGAAACCAGGAAGTGTCTGCAGCACAGCATCAAGATAGGAAGGCATCAGGTACTATAAGCACTTACTTCAGGGGGGGCTGGAGGAGCTATTTATTATCCTGAACAGGTAACTGGGGGTCTCTCAGTGACTCTGATGTGCAAACAGTTAAGAGGAATCCGCTGCAGGCCAGCTTTTACTTTAATGATTAATCACTCTGCATTCTCTGCATGTCTGGCATTCCTCACATCAGACTCATCGCAGTGTAGCGTGATAATACAACACACTGATTGGAGTCATTTTTGCATCAGGATAGTAAAAAAAAAAGAGCGATAAAAATCCTGTCCAAACGATGGTATTTTCAGTCTTTAGGAGAATCAGCCATGTGTTACAACACATAAGTATGCAGAAACATCGACTTTATTTAATACGTTACATTCACTTTTGAAGCCAAAAAAAATGTCTTGAAGTCTGAATTTAAATTGTTCAGAAATCTCAGAGAGGAAAACATGGATTTATTACCCACTAAACAAACAAACACACTCTGCTCACATGATGTTTTTGGTCCACTGTATGTCTGTTTCTATTTGAAATGGTGGATTGATATTCAGTTGTATAATTTCAATACAAAATGGCCCTTGTCAAAAATTCATCACTTGCCTAATTTGTGCATACCATAACTACATTTCCCCATTCATTATGTTGTATGGATGCCTGCTCAGAATACAACATAACAACCAGGAAATGCAGGGTAGTGTTAACTCTCTCTCCCCGTGGTCAGTCTTCAAAAGGCCTCACAGAACAACCACAGTTATGTTTGTTTTGTCTTGAGTTTCCTCCTTCCTGGAAAACAAAACTTGCAGATTGTAAAAAGTTGCATCCACCAACGGCATCTGCAGACAATGCTGGGAGAACAGGAGCTGCGGGACCCTGGTCTTTTAAGAGTGCAGTCGGGTGGGGTGAGGAGAAGATGGTGGGACCAGGGGAATGTGTGAGAGTCATTTAGGCCGTCCCACTGGCGGAGTAGGAGAACTGAGGGAAGTGGGGTCTCCGTTCGCTGTCAAATGACTCCATACTGCCATCTAAGGACAGAAGACAAAAGCAGCTTAAGTCTTAAGACAGTAAAATGAATGTGTATTCATTTGTACATGCAAACTAATTCAGTGACTCTGAATTGCAGAGTGTAATTTCTCATTCTTAATAGAGTCTCACAGGAGGTGGAGGGAGATTTATCATACAAGTTAGGTGGCGATTCATCTTCTCTTTACAGTTCACAGCTCTTACCTGCCTCACTGTCACGTTCAAATACCATAACGCTTAACAATAAGAGTGTGAGCAAAGTGGTATTCAGTTTAAACATATGTGCTGGTGTGTGTGATTTAGCGCTACCTTGTCCAGGTGGGGTAATAGTGATGGTCTGTGCCGTGAACTCCTCGTCAAAATACCGTGTGTCTGTCTCCGAGGTAACCTGGGGCTTAAATGGTGGGACCAGCTGATGGAAAGGGGAAAAAAGACAAACATATCAGCACTTCAGCACCACTGACCCTGCATGACCAAAGCTGACCTTCAGATGGTGGTGTTTGTGGCGTAACTATAACAATCCCTGGGGCAAAGAAATTTGACTTTATCTGAGCTTTGATGATTATAGAAGATGAAGGAGAAGCACAGAAACATTTAAGAGACTGACCTTTTTCTCATAAACATCTTGCCATTCAATGCCTGCGAAAAACTTGTGCTGCATGATTTCCTTGGCATCATCAGGTCCTCCACCTAACCTAAAGGACGAGCACAACAGGATAAATGAGGTAATGTTATAACAGAAAAAAATAAATATGCTGATGGAATGCTGCGACTTTATTAATTTACTGTAAAAAATAGCATAAGCTCATATTAGCAAGAAATTTTTTAATCTTTAGATTTACTAAAGCAGAGGATACAGTGGAGGCCTCTCACCTCTGCATTGGGTCTTTCTTAAGGAGGCCTGAGAGCAGTGAGCGTGCCTCTGGGCCGAGTGTGCGAGGAAAGCGGATGTCCTCCATGAGGATGAGCTCAAAAAGCTTCTCATGGTCCTGGTTGTAGAAAGGCAGTCTGCCACACATCATCTCGTACATCACCACGCCAAGTCCCCACCAGTCCACGGCTCGGCCGTAATCGTTGTCTTCTAGCACCTTGGGAAAGAGGAAGGGAGGTAAACGTTTCTTAAATGCAGCTGTTGGGGAGCACATGAGCTATTTTAAGTTGTTTTAGCATGGATGTTCTTAGATGACAAATATTTGATCTTATAATATAGAAAACATATACATCTATATAAATTATCTTAAAGAATATTGACACAAAATGCTCAAGAACAAGTTTAGCTGCTTCAGTTTCAGAGTAACAGTTAAGGGTTCAACCAATAAGGTTGTTTATGGACATCAGAGGACTGTGAAGACAGCTGCTCTTTAGGCTGAATATACAAACCCTACAGCAACTGGGCTGTCCACATCACCCCACCCCCACCACCACCAAAATCACCTGCTCTCCCCACTGGTTCGGGCTTTTGAGGCTGCCCAGGCCAACACTGACTCACATCTCACATTAGGAGCAAGGATAAAGTTTCTCCTGGAGCCTTGCATATTTAATCAGCACAGGCCTTCCACACATACACAAACATGCATGCAGATCAACAAGCAGCAGAGGTGTGGGACCCTAAATAAGCAAATGTGTGGCAACAAACACCAGTCTCCCTAACATACTGCTCAATGAACTCAACCGGAGTCAAAGGGAGTAAAATATCTAGCTTTATTATTTCCATAGGATGACTTCTCTGGACAGTTCCTAATGAGACAAACTCCTCCACTGTTGTGCTTACAAAACAGTGCAACCTGTTGCATGACTAATGTGCTGCTGAGCAGAGTTGTTTCAAGGTCTCAGGGGACATGTACTGGATTCTACCTCGCCAGGCGGATGTTGAAGGTGAAATCAAGACAATGAGAACAGTCTGTTCTCTCAAACCTTAAGCAGTGTAACGCTTGGCAATTCAGTCCTAAGAATAGAAACTTAGGTAAAAAGATGTGGGTGAATTAATAAAATTAGATATGGATGCAACCAGGCACAGGCTGGGGGGGGGTTCTGGAAAACAGATGGACGGATGTGTCCGTAAAAGGAACAAAACTACTGCGTGTGTACGTGCACGTGCACGCAGCTGTGTGTGTGTGTGTATGTGGGCATGCCGCCTAGTGCTGCGGTGAGTGGTGAGCATCAAGGAGGAGGACTGGGAGGGCAGAGGGAGTAACGTGAAGCCGGTGTGGGGCTAGGATTACTGGGCCGTCTCTATTTCCAGCGCTGCTGTCGTGTGATTCACACCGTGCGACAGCTGGGCCCGCAGCTGCCCCATATATGTAGAAGAGTGCCACAGCTGTGAAGCTGCCAGGAGGGCAGGAGCCAAGCTCATCCCTCATATATGTAACCAGGACTGCTTGCTTGCCGGCTTGGGCTTCAGCCCCAAACTAATACTGTTACTCTGCCCCAAAGGAGCAAAAAATGGGGGGGAAGAGATGGAGGAGAGAGTGTATAGAAGTACTAACACTTGCTGCTGCTATAAAACTCCACTCTTTATACTTTTTTTGCACACAAAGTACTGCATTGACAGCCACTAGTCTCCTAAGCTTATGGAATTTGATCTGTTACAGTGGCAGATTCAATGTGCCCACAGTTTGCTTTGCAGATATTACCTAATAGATAAAACTTCCTCTTCAACCCAAATTTCAAAATTGTTGGGATTCTGTGGAAAACATAAAAAAATAAAAAAAATAAACCCCACCATAGTGCAATCATTTGCAAATTACCATTATTAACCAAAGTTATCCAAATGTTCTCTGGCCAGTAAGTAACACTTACTCATTTCACAGAGTGATGAACCGCACTCCTCAATGACTACGCCAATCTTGGATGTCTCTCTCAAACCTGAGATTACCAATGAACCTGTTTACATGTCAAATGTTTCAAACAGATATTTTTGAACTGTCTTTGTTGCCTCTGTTTCAACCTATTCGAAACATGTTATAAAAAATATTTTTACATAAATTATGAACTTGATGGGATAAAACATTAAATATATTTTCTTACTTTGTTTATATACCACTTTATTTATTTATTTTAATTCATCTTTTATGTTCTGCATGGCATTGATATTTATTTATTTATTTTTTGAAAACAAGGTTGTAGCTACTTTAAGTGACCAAGTGAGTTTGTCCAACTCCTTGCTCCAAAGACAAACTGGTCAGGCTTTTGTGGATTGGGTCTCTACACCCTCTCTCTCTCCAACCCCCCCGCCTGCTCAGGGTGGAATATTCCCAGACGTTACAGCATTCCTGTGCAGCACACACAACAAGGTCATTGTTTACTGCAGAACAACCTGTAACACTGCCTGGGCCGCGCTCCATAGAGACGCTAGCCAGCGACCCTGTTGTCATGGTAACGCCCCCTGATGTCTCCCTGCTCTCCTCTGCCGAGGCTGGAGCTGTCATAGCCTGTGCTCCTCTGTGGAGGAATGAAATGGGCTAGACAGAGTTAAGGATGGACAGGTGGGGAAAAGGTTTGTAGAAGTTAAAAGAAAACATATTTTTCAGTGTTTGTCCAGGTGTGGCTGAGTAAATACTCAAACACCAGCCCAGCCCTCTTCCTCAATGGCTCGGTGCTGGTGTTTAGGCAAAGGTTTGGTCTGCTGAGGTCAGGTGAGGCATCCAGGGCAGCAGTGTGGCTGTGCCTCTCTGGTGCCACACAACAGCTGTAGCCAATGTGCTCATTCTTTTTTTTTTTCCAGAGTCGGAAGCTCACGTTTCCTGAGGCGCTGCCAGCCAATCACCACTTCTCCTACAGCAACCAGAAAATTCCAAATGGAGGCTAAAAACAACGTTACGGCAACTGTGTCAACATGGACGCCCCTCTCCCGGAAAACATTTTTATGGAAACAGGCGAGAGAGGCAAGTGCAAACACTTACTGACACACACACACTGCCGACACTCACAATGCAATATCAGGTTACACAGCCTACTCCAACACATGTCATACCTGCACGCAACAGGGAGTAGCCACACCCCTTCCCATACAGCAAATATGAGAGTAGGCTGCCCTGCCTTGAGCACACGGCACTCTCATTAACTCAGACTTCAGCTGGAGATTAGAAAGGCATTTTGGGACAGCTGCCCTTTCTTCCACATGCGCGTGTCCACTGACATCCGACAACATACGCTGCATTTTTGTTTGGAATTGACTGCTGTCAGGTATTATAGGACTAACATTTATTTTTCAGCTCCATATGGTGGACACATCTACACACTCATTTTTTTACTTTGTTTTTCTAGAGGGAGTAAATTAATGCCGTAAAAGCTCTGAGCTCTCAATACAACATCTGTAAAATGTATCAAATAAAGTTAAGAAACATAATTAATGCTGAGCTCCACATAACTAAGAGTCTTAATGTTGGTTTTTCATCAAGTTGTCAACCATCTGAATGAGCCTACATGAGACAGATTTTGTTGCAGGAAAGCGTGGTGTCAGAATTTCTGGTGGAGTTAATCGATGTTGTGGTTACCTCAGGTGCTAGGTACTCTGGTGTCCCACAGAAAGTTTTCATGGTGGCACCATCTTTGATCCCCTCCTTGCACAGGCCAAAGTCTGTGATCTTTATGTGTCCATCTTTGTCCAGCATGAGGTTTTCCAGCTGCGGAAGAAAAGATTGATGTAAATGTCACTGTAAAATTGCTCACTGTTTAAAGAGGTAAAAAAAAAAAAAAAAAATTACAGGCATCAGTGAAAGTTATGTTTTTATTAGATTTATTGGCAAGTATTAAAGGAATTTTTGAAATTTTGGCAAATCTCAATCACTGCTTTTTTCCATGAACTAACTTAATGCTAATTTAAAAGGATGGGACAAAAACAATAATAAGCACATGTAACTTTAAACAACCGAAAAAAAAAACAAACATTCAAAAATCTACTTGCATAATCAACCCCTTTGTTCAAAGCCATCCTCCTGCTACTCAGTAATCTCATAATAACCATAAACATAAACGAACATTTAGACATAAAGTTATTCGATGGTTACACCAATATCCTCCTACATCCACGATGATTTCCACAGAAATAGCCAAGAGTGACCATAAAATTATTGTGTATGTCTATAAAACAAGGATATTTACATATTGTATATTTGCATTGTTTTCAAACAGTTGAACAAGCAAGCAAATACATTAAATGTTACCTATGATGAAACTATCAACCATTAATATTACTAATAAAACACTCATTTCAAGTTTCTTTAATCTGATTCAAGCTGCTCCATTAACCCTTCTCTTTCTAAACGCGAAACATTTCTGCTGCAGGGTATAACCTTTTTGTGTTAAAAATTAAATTCCTTTTAAACATAAGTGGATGGAGACACTCTTTGTGGTCACATATAAAGGTAAATTAACCTAAAGGCCTTATAAATGCACTTCATGCAGTGTCATGACTTGAGGTTGCATGGCCTTTTAATATCAGAGTGTCCTTCCTCTCTCCCTCTCTGTCTGTGCCTCTCAGTTAAAGTCACCTGGCAGCTGTAGCTCACACGTGGCCAGCAGCGCCCAGCCAGAGTCAGCACATCCTCCAATCCTGCTACCCTGGCATTTTCAGGAGAACCCTAGCAGGCTGGGAGCCTGCCTCATAAACCCAAGGGAGAGAGGGAGGAGAGGGGGAGGGTGGGAGGGAAGGAGGGAGAGAGTGCTGTGCTGACCTGACTGGTTTTATCAGCTGGAAGTAGTATGGCTACAGATGCCCACTGCAACACTGATAACCCCCCACAGCCCTCCTAAATCCAAACGCATCCTTTCTTATCAGTCAGCATCATCACTCTCCGATCACAGCTTTAAAGTATTAAAGTTTTGTTTAGCAAAAATTAAGAAAGCAGCAGCTAAAACCTTGGAGCTTTTACACTTTACAATGATGGACATAATGACATCATCTCTTTGTTAACTAATAGCGTGGCATTACTAGTTCAAGACAGAATACACTAATCATGTACAGAGTGTGCTTATATCACCAGCTGAAAGCACTACATGCATACTATATAGTGGGAGGTGTGGCTATCGGTTCAAAGAAGACTGTTGGTTATTTCTGCCTAGTTGCAGTAAGCGTATGGACCGAGTCTCTCTCCAGCTGCAGTGAGGTGGGTGGGGTGGGGGTGGCGGTGGGGGGCAGATCAATAAGCTCTGGCCACTGTCACTGCTCTGGATGGAGGCAAACCCTATTTATATCCTGCCAGGGGAGAAATGAAGGGAAGAGGGAGGGGAAAGGAAAAGAGAGAGACAGCAGAGAGGCCGACAGCGAGGAGGGGAGAAAGCGAGGGGGTGTCTTCCCACCTACCTTCAGATCTCGATAGACCACGTTCCTTTCAGCATGCAGGTAGTCCAGCGCCGACACTATTTCTGCACCGTAGAACCGTGCCCGCTCTTCTGAGAACACGCGGTCCCTTGACAGATGGAAGAAAAGCTGGGGGGAAACAAGGGAGATTGAAAAGGGCAGATGAGATGAAAAAGAGATTTGGTTGGCTTCGAGGAAAAAAGGAACTATGTCACTGTTTTGAGTTAAAAAGGCATTCAGATTCACGGAGACCTACAAGCGCAGATTTAGAAATGGTTAAAATGGTTTACCTCACCACCGTTTGCATACTCCATGACAAAACACAAGCGGTCATGTGTCTGGAAGGAGTATTTCAGTCCCTGCAGACACAGAAGGAGAACAATCAGAACAGAACTTGGGGATGTTTTCAGCTAATTCAAGAGGAAGTTGACATTTAAGCAGCTGATTTCAACATAAAATATCAAAATGCTTTGACACTTAAGTTACATTTCTGAAAAGAAAGTAGAGAATTGAAAAAAACCCCAAAACAACCAAACTACATAACATATCCCCTGTGTTGAGGCTTTTTAACCACTGCTGTGTGTCAAACATTGGTCCCATTCATTGCACTGAGCACATCGCATTATGTGTTGCCTCCTCCCACCACTTAGACTTCACGTTTTGGAGGAGCTTTTCACTTCAATCCACCTCAGACTCACAGAGAAAGAGTTAACTGATAAAAAAAAGCACGTCCAGTGTTGCTTTAAAGGCTGCAGAGGCTGCAGCCTTTGTAAGAACAGCTCCTCAAAACATTCCTGATAAAAATGCCCCCTTTTTTTCTGAATGGATGCTGCAGGGCTTGATTGAAGAGGCTCCCGAGGATCTCTGTGAGTTAAAATAAGGTTTGGTTTAGGTATATGAAAGGGCTCCTTACTGTCAAGAACGGATGCTTTGAATTCTGGAGGACTCTGTTCTCTGTGAGTGTGTGGGCCACTTCATCCTGGAAAAAAAAGGGCCATAAAGAGTGTTTGTGCAACTCTCACAACGGCTAACCATTTAGGTATCAGTCATGTGCTCCACTGCCCTCCCCCAGTGTCTTTGCTCATTGGCATCCACTCACTTTTGCTACGATCACCTCCTTCTTTAGGATCTTCATGGCGTAGTAGCGTCCTGTGGCCTTCTCCTTTACCAGTATAACTTTGCCAAAAGTGCCTTTTCCCAGGAGTTTGAGGTATTCAAAGTCGTGCATAGTCTGGAGAGCCAGAGGAGAGAAAGTGGCATTTGGTTACACATAGAACCATTAACAAACTCATGCTCTAACTAGCCAGGACACACAATCTCACTGACAACAACACAGAAGCATTTAAGGCACTACTTCATCCACCATGCAATTTCCATTCCTCTTATGGTTTAGCCTATATGTGGTTGTGTCTCAGTTAACCTTTGACCCCGGAGCTAAGGAGAATGTTGAAAATGGTTGTGTGGAGGACATCCAATCCAGTGGCCTTGGACCTTTATGTCATGACACATGGGGGTTGTGAAACCTGGTAGACATGGTATCTGG
The DNA here is from genome assembly GCA_029783725.1 of Acanthurus tractus. Lineage (NCBI taxonomy): Eukaryota > Metazoa > Chordata > Actinopteri > Acanthuriformes > Acanthuridae > Acanthurus > Acanthurus tractus. Next base: position 15,108,379 of record JAQNCA010000007.1, on the reverse strand, counting down.
TGCTAAGCCACCCACGGCTGATGTTGAGAAAGTAGAGAGTAGTTGGGGCCAGGCGCAGAAAGGTGGGCTAGGATTGTGTAAGTGCAAATAAGTGAAGGAAGAAAATTTGTAGTCAAGTTGAAAGACTAGAATAAACTTGGGGTGGTGAGGAATAAAGAGATATATAAATACAGACACATAGCAGAGTGAAAATGGGTCTTACCACTTTGTGTTTGATTTTGGTCAGGTAAACCTCCATGTCCATGGGGTCCGGGGAGGAGTCCATCATCTCCTCCTCTTGTTTCTGAAGGCCTTCAGCCACAGCTTGGATGGCTCTGGTCCATTCTTCCCTGAGGGAGGCACAGGCAGCAGAAAGATTACATCAGCCCATTTACCATCATTGAAAGCCCAGCAGGCCAATCACGTAATTGTCTTCTTATCAACAGGAAGGCAATTTCAAGTGTGAGTTCTGCCAATAGCCAGTGGACCTTGGGCAAGTGCATAACAATGATTAAATATTTAGGTTTAAGTGTGCTTCAACATGTCAGAGAAACAGAGCTCTTTGACTGCTTTCTAGGAAAGAGGGCAAAGTCTCTGCATGTAAATGATTCGTGCTTTACTGCTCTGTGAGCTGAGAGGTGTGTGCTTCTCGCTTGCCTCTCCTCGGGGGTCTCCACGTGGAAGGTGCGCTCGATGACAGTGGTCCACTGCAGGCAGCGGATGATAAATGTGTTAGGCTTGGGCCGTTCTGTCTTCATCAGCTGGCACTCTGACCAGAGCCAGGGAGAAAGGAAAGAGAGACGGCGAGCAGGGCCAATGTGTAGGGGAGCAGAGGGGAGAGAAAGATGCGCAGTTATAGCCATTTATCTTTATCGCCACCCTAACAGACACTGTCGGCCAATTTGGAAAAGAACAGGTGCACTTTGGTGGAGGAAAACAGCTCAGATCGTGTCAGCTCCTTTAAAACTAATGTAGGTTTTGATGATGCTTTGGAATCTGTAGTATTACAATCAGAACCCCTTGCAATTCTGCAACTGGTAACTTGGTTTTTCCAAAATATGCTATATAACATAATTTTGCTTTTACTGCCTGGGGTGCACCAAGTTCATATGTACAAGTACTTTTACTATTAATTAGCTGACTGTCATTTTTTCTTGATTAATTAATCATAATTAATTTTTAATTAATTTAATTAAATTTTTTTGTAAATAAAATTATGAACCAAAAATATTTTTTCATTTTCTAGTGCCTAAGCTAACATGTTTCACAGACCAACCCTCCAAAAACATAAAATATAATAAATTTACAGTTATAAAAAACAGTGAAAGAGATACTGATTGCAGTAAATGCTGGCCATTGTATGTTAATTTTACTTATTCTTATCACTGATATAATAAAATCATATCATCACATCTTTTCTCTGTTTCTGTAAACTCGCACACTTTTGCAGCAAATAATTGTCTTGTAAGCAGTTTGCAAAACAATTAAAAGAGTCTAATAACTGAATTTAGAAAGCCGAGATTTCCATCTGCACCTCCTTCACATTAACATCTGTTCCCAAATGAAACATGTCAGCAAATATGTCAGAATGTGACACAAAATGGCCTCTGTCTGATAGATGGAGGACAGGGGACTGGACCACCACTGAGATCCAACATGGCTCCATCAGGGTGAATATGTAATCCAGCTGCAGCAGCCCCCGTCAGCAGCAACGCGCCATGTGTCCTCTGCGGTTGGGTCGCAGTGGTGACAAAAACCAAAAGCCACTGCTGATGGAGACGGAGCCTCAGAGCGGAGCCCAGATAAATATTCGAAATCAGGCGGCTAATAGCCACGATAACTCATGAGTGTCGGAGAGGAAACATTTTGTTAAACAAACAGTATGCTGTCTAATTGCTCTGTTCAGTCATCTGCACAGCTTATCACAGCAACTTTCTCTGATGTGAAGATAGAGTGGGCTGAGCTGCTGCGGGCATTTTTGTTGTTGTTGTTGTTATTTTCTTTAACAGCCCAAAAAACAGAGAGTTTGAGAAAGACACATACAGAGAAGAGGAACGACATCCCATGCATTAATGTCAGGAAACAGACATCTTGCATGTTTTAGTGGAAGAGCCTTGGAGCGGTGTCCCTATTGTAAAAAACTTCCAGTAATTCTGTTTAGATGGTTTTTCCCGGACACTTTTTTTTTCTGTTAACATTCACTTTTCAGGGAGGATAGAGAGAAGAGACACACGGAAAATTTAAAAAAAAAGGGTATGGGAATGAATTTGTTACAACAATGCAAGTGAAAAAAAAAGAAAAACAGCAAATAAAAAAAAGAAGGGCTGAGGGAGCTGCCAAGAAACAGAAGGGAAAATATGCAGTGGTTTCTCTGAAGCAGATACTCACGTGCGACAGAGAAGTTATTTAAGGGGGTTTCCAGCTGGTCAACATCTTGCGGTCGCTCTTTGTAGCCAATGAATGTACCATCACTCTTCAGGAGAAAATACCTTGGCCTCCAGGTCTTGATGTACTCTCCTGATATGAGAAAGAGATTGGGGAAAAAAGGGACTGTTGAGTTTTAGGTGACCAAAAAAAAAAGAAAGAGAGAAAAAAAACCAACTTGTGACAAAGTTACAGAGATTTTCAGAGAGTGTCTGCTCGGTAACAAACTTGAGAAACATCACATGATTTCACATTTTCAAAATGCTTTAAAAGGGAATGACAAAACAGTGCTCTCCTTTTATGGTCGTGCTTTAATTTTCTTAGAAATGCAACACAGTTCCTGCAATCTAATTACTATGCCGTTCACTAGTGCTTCCAAAAATGACCATCTTGTCACCGTCTTTCCTTTGTGTAGGTCATCTGCAGGACAAATGGTGGTTTTAGTAGGAGTCAGGACCCTTTTCCCCAACCCGTCTGTCCTCTTTTCAGCATTGTAGACACTCAGGGAACATGTAAACTGCCTTAAAACCTCTTTATTCTATCACTCTTTTCTTGAAAACTGGTAGGGTAAAATTTAGATGCTAAGTTGGCAAATGCAACCCAAAGGGAAAGAAAAGCCTTTTCTGACAGCTCTGTCTTCTTAAGACATTGAAGTACTAAGTGAAATTCTGTATATTCAAATAAGTACTCCACTAACAAAACCGCAGATGGACAGTTAAAAACAAAAAGAATCAAAATGGATGGAGCCCATCCAGAGTCTCTCTCATGGCACACATTCATGTTTCTTGTCAAAAGATTTGCACCTACATTACCCAGAATGCAACTTAACCATCAAAAGTACAGTTGGAGATTGAGGTGTGTCATAGCTATCGAAGTAGTTTAGAGCCTTTAGTCTCAAGCTGAGCAGGCTACAGAGGTCTGATGAGCTTACTTCTATTTCTCACAAATACAGATTTTCTTTAAATTTCAAATTTGTGGTCCTTGGACACAACTGCTGCCTCAAATTCCATCACCTGAGGCAGTTAAATAAAACTAAATATCAAATGTGTGCACTGCTGTCTCTAAAGCCACAAGAGGCTATTATACAACTCTTTCACATTTACAGCCCATACAAAAATACAAAAAATTCTCAGTGGAGTTCCCCTTATAAAAATATAGAGTTCATAAGTGTAAATGTGGTTTATTGTTAGCTCTCTTTTGTTTTCCCCTTCTATCAATCATGTTATAATACCAACTTCATGTTTACCAGAGCCATAATTCGATTTTTCAAACAAAACTTTCCACAATTCTCATTTCCAGACACGACCCATAACCTCAAGCCATGCAAGTCCATCCCATTCATTTAGACACACCAGCATCACACGAATGAATCTCTCGCAGGCAGACAAAACTCAATTTATTCCGGTGATGCTTCAGGAAATGTTGCGCCAGATGTTGTGCAGACGGGGGGAAAAAATAGCTTACATACCATAACAAGGCAGTAGCACACATTGGAGGGGGACTTGAATATTTATACAGGAAAAGTGTAATTTATTTTTAATTACGGAGCCGCATATTAACCCCATGCAGAGCTGCAGCAAGCTGTCCTTAATTGCCCCATTTCCTCTAACTCAGAAGTGTGGCTTGTGTGTGAGAGAAGTGGTGTGTGTGTGTGTGTGTGTGTGTCTGCAGGGGAGAGGTAGGAGATCTGTCAATATGAGCTTCTGCTACCCTCCTTCAAACACATGCATTTCTGAATCTGATAACTGGTCATGTCTCAGACAGACCAAACAGCAGCCAGTGATGTCTCCTCTGTTTAATGTTCATCCTTATACAATATTTAAGAAGAAGACAACCATCTAAAGCACTGGCTGTGTCAATGTCATTTTCAGGATTAGTCACTTTTGACACCTCAAAATTATGAACTTCCACTTCCCACTTCTTTTCTACATTTTTTGAGGAAGTACCAACATGAGCAGCCAACTCTAATAGGATATTTTCCATATGGTTTTCTTCTGTAATGATAAAAGATGTGGAGGAGAGGAAAAGAACGCTTAGAAGACAAACACTGTAGCTGATCACATTTAGCAGGATGAAATCTTGTAAAACAAGCTGTCTGCACATCTCATTTTAACAGAGCATCAAGCTGTGAGACCCCAAACAAACACCCAAGTGCAAAATCACCTGACTTAATCTGACTGGCAAGGTGGTGGCACCAATCACCACACTGAAGGAGAACTGTACACTTAAGTCTTCAATCCACAGCAGATGTCCAGTGTTATTACATTTTTCATCATGGCACAGGAGGAGATTTTTCATCTTGTTTTCTGCAGAGTAAGTGTTTTCAAGCCAAACGTAGCTCATTTAGAAATTAGCTCGACTTTGTCAGCCGTCGGACATGTGCCGTTCTAATTGAAACACACACCAGCAGGAATCTGTTTGGTGGATTTCCCTTTTGACTGTTTTAATGTAACACCGTTACTGTGATGAGTCGTTTGTTTTAAACTACAAGCCTCACCAATCAAATTCCACATCAGTCACCCACACGTGCCTGCTGGTCTCCAGAGAATCCACATGCAGAGTGTTATTTATCACAGCCCTTCAGGAGAGCCATGCGTCCTTACATAAGCAATCGAAGCACAGAAGAGGGTTTTTTTGAGAGTAAATGTAGACATGCAAGTATCAGCTGGGAGGTAAACCAGAAGCCCGTTCAACATAGACATAAGTTGCCTAAATCTTTCACACTGCAGCCAGAAAGTCACCTGAGCCCTCAGTACGGACCCTTGTTTGCCTCAGCTGGGCCCCAGCTGGTGCCTCGATCTGTGGTCAGGTTTTGGCTGACCCACATCCCCCAGCTATAGTTCATGCCAGCCCACAGTGAGGACAGTATGTGCACAATGCAGAGACAGACGGAGGCTCCACATACATGCTAGTCTCTTTGGTGGAGACTAAACTTTCAGTTTAGAAGTTTTGGTTTGGCAGCAGGAACACAGAAAATCACTTTCAGGCTAAGTAAAGACCTTTCATACATTATAACATTCAGACACACCGATGGGCTTGGACAGGTGTTTATGTGTATACATGTGTGTGCTTGTGTGTAAATACATTTGTGTGTGTCTGTGTGTGTGTGTGTGTGTACACTGCCTTGAGAGCAGTGACAGGTATTTGTGTGTCACAGATTACAACAACATCCAGTTTGGAAGGCTCTGTGTTTTCCCTGCCAGCTCCACTGACGCACAGCACCCACCAGAAGTAGCATGGGTGGTCGTACATGACGCAGCAGCGCGTGGCATGGCGTGTATCAGCCAGACATTCTCCCACACTGAGGTGGCCTTGGTCACATGGATGTGCGGAAGAGGTGGATCCCAACTCACCAGTCTTGGTCAATTTTCTCTCTATACAACCCTGAATTGTAAATTATAAAACTGTGATCATAATGACATTATAAAAGGTCTTCCTTGTCAATGAGATGAGACACAAAACAAACTCAGAGGTTAACAAAAGGAAATGCAACACTTGAGGTCTAAACCCCTCTGAGAATAGAACAGCTACTGTGATACTGTGACTGCAAAAACTGAAAGATCTCACTTTCATGTGAATGTTTTAAAAAAACTGAACTGTTTATGCAAGCCTTTTGTGATTTTGTTCTTCACTAACACACATTTTTGACAAAGACTGTCACAGAGATGCTGCACAGAGACATTAAGTAACTCCACATCTGCATTGCACATCCTGAACTTAGTACATGCTCTTTCTAGACAGGAGGACACTGCAACTTCCTCGTCTCTGACCACAAACCTGATCACATGACAACAGTGGAAGCAGCTATATCCGTTGTCTCTGTGCATGCATGTGTGTGTGTGAAACCTCCTGTAAACAGTCTATGCTCAGAGCACAAACAACAAAGATGACCCTTGTCAGCTTCCTATTTAGGCCCATTTCCCCTTCTTCTACTTTTATTCAGTTCTACTTTCCAAACCGTGGTCTTTCTTGAGCACCGACAAAACAAGAAAGTGAAACTGACAGCTCTGCTTTTTGTATTTTTAAAATGTTGACTTGACCGCAGTTAGGAGAGTAAATGTGGAAACAGTGTTGTATTATGCAGTAGCTGTAATGTAGATGCACAAAATAAATCAAGACCAAATCTATTCAGTGACTAAAAATTACACCTGCTTCCAATCTTTAACAAGACCTCACTTCAATGCTTTACAGAGTAAACCCCAAATACATCCTGTGTACAAGAAGAGGCACAGTGCAGATTGCTGATAAAAGACAATGGACCTCGAAACAACACAGGAGAGCCTTCTGCTTTTATGTCAGTTCATCATTACTGATGTAAACTAAGCCCTTTTGATGTCAATGTGCTCTCCAAAACAGGAAACTGGCTAACAGACAGACTGACCACAACCTAGATAATACTAAAACTCCTCCAAGTGTCACATCTGACTGTAACTGCCATGACATAGAGAGACAATTTGCTACGAGGAAATCCACTAAACGATCTGTGTCCCGGAATCAAAGCATTTTCTAATAAAAGTCAAGCGTGACAGCAGACATGTGGCTAAACTCAACCAAATTAGGTGAAGGACAGAAGAATAGGAAGACTGATTTGACACCAGATGAGAGATGAGAGGACTAGAGGGGATGAGAAAGCCACGCAGTGTGCAGAGAGTAGTGCTGAGTGGAGTGGTAGTGAGACAGATCACTACATATGTTCCCCACATATGTAGGACTGTGAGAGGGGGCGTGAGCGCAAGTGGAGTATGTATGATCCATGCGAACTGTGTGTGCGTGTCTGCATGTGTGTGCATGGGAGGAGCTGTCAGGGCCTGATAGAGTGTCTTTACATGACAAGCAGCTGCTGAGGTCTGGGACGCGCGCTGGGCAAAGTGGAAAATAATGAACGGAGAACCGCTGCCAAACACAACAGAATTCATCTTTATTTGCCAACTGCTGCGTGTCTGTGTGCGTGGACAGCTCCAGTCTGCCACCACCACGCCCTCTACACCCCTAACACACAAACAACAAGGTGCAGGGGGACAAAACAGGTTTGCCTGCAGCAACTCATAGTGGAGCATCACCTTGTTTGCTGATGCACGTGATCAAAAGCAGTCTACATCTATGTGTACAACTTTGTGATCTGGGGTATCAAATGCGTTCGCTCCAGAGTGAGGCTAAATCTTCATCAAAAATATCTCTTTCGCTCCTTTTGTTTTTTTTTTCCAACTGAAACTTTCTATTCAAGACGCTCAAATGAACACAAAAGTGTTTGCAACTTTACAAATTTGGTATTTTCATGACTTCTCAAAGACATGCAAGAAAGGAGAACCCACAGGGATTAAAATATACATTCATTTTCTTCTTTTGACACGGAAGCCATTTGCAAGTCAACTTGGCTTAAGAGGCCTTAACAGTAAAGGCTAACAAGGCAGGCTTGTTGAGGAGTCAATAAATAAAAAGAAAAAATGTGAAAAGCTGGAGACGGAACGGGGAGAGAGAGAGAGAGTGACAGAGGTAAGTGGCTGTTTCCGAGGAACGCTCCCTTCTGTCCGTTTCTATGTGACAACAACAAGAATGTTGAGGTCCCAGCTGCTGTGGCTTGCTGGCTTTTAATAAGACACATCATGCAGCATTCATCGTGGGCCCCCAAAAGGAGAGGCCACAATGTGTCCAGACTAACAGCTCTGTTGCACATCTCTTTACTGTTCAACCCCATCTCATTCTACTTTGATTTTAATCAAAATTTCAGAAACAATCATTTAAAAAAAAAGAGGCCCATCTTAGTCATGTGGCACTAGATGAACTACACACACACGGTCACACGACATGTGGTTGATTGTAAGCACACCGGACGCACATACACTCTCTAAGAGAGAGGAACCAAGAGAGGGTCAGACAAAATGCGCCTCTCAGTGCCCACACCCAGTGGTTGGACTTCCTGAGGGGGCTGCTGTTGGGTTTTGTCCCCGTCTGGCCATTCATGGCTTTGGGATGAGAGGAAGGGAGCCAGTGGTAACTGCATGAACTGTGCATGTGTGTGTGTTTGAGTGGTGAGAATCGGATGAGAAGGGGGGGTGTGGGTTGTGGGGGAGGGGGTAGGCGGAGGTTGAGGATTAGGGAATTAGAACTCCAAAGCGAGAGAGGAGGGGGGTGAGCGGGCTGCGCCTTTTGTTGGTTTTTCCTCAGCCGCCCCCGCCATCCCTTCGGCCCTTTTCTGCCGGGTTCTGCCTGTAGGCTGCAGCTGCGGCCTGCCACCCTGTGCCCTGCATCTCAATGAGCCACGGGCCACCCGCTCCAGAGGAGAGGGGGCTCCCTGATGCCGGGGTCACCACTGAGCTCCAGCAACCACAAAACTCCGCCCCACACTATCCATCGTTCTGAGCCACAGAGCTCTGAGCTGGGCTTCTCCTGCTGCCCGGACACCCATCTACCCGTTTGCCCCTCTCGCTGTGACCATATAAGGCAGCACCAAGCTCACATGCCATCCTGAACTGTCCAGGAATTTGGGCTCCTTCATTTTTATCCCCCTTCTCTTTATCTCTTCCTGACATCATCCTTCTTGCCAAACCTCTTTTGTTAGACCCTCTCTCTCCCATGCAGCTGGATGGGAGACTCCATTGCCAGGGCTTTGGCAGCAGCATCAACAGGTTGCGGGGAAGGGCCACCCTGGCCTCCAATGTAACTCTCTGTCTCTTTCCCTTATTCCTCGCTCTTTCTCTCTGTCACTGCGGTTGCCGCTGCTACCCCAACAGAAAAAAAAAAGCAAGGGAGGGGGGAGACGGGGGCAATGGAGGCTGCCCCTCTTTCTCACGCTTGCAAGAAAGCCCTCACTTCTTCTCCGTGGTGAGTGACACCTGCTGATTACCATAGAGACACTGTGGGAAGTTCCCCCCTGCCACACTGGGGCTGAGATTTACCCCCTCTCCCTGGGTAAACAAGCAGTCCATGGATTAGTTAACTGGGTTACTGCATGGCAAACAAATAAACACACATTATTTAGAGCAAATTAGTGCCAATAAACTCTCAATGACCAGTGTAAGATCTTACATTCTTAAACAAGCCAGTAGGAAACTCCAAAGGAGCCATTTTATCTTGAGACCGGTACTTTCCAGCTGCTGAAAACTGTTGAAACTGACTTTCCTCAAAGAGAATGACAAAACTGTCTGTATGGCATTTGAATAATTAGTGAAGTATTTTCTGAATAACAAAATGAGCTGATGTGGAGGATGTTACACAAATCTGAGCATACAGTCAACTCTTAGTCTGCAAACAGCTGAGCATCCCCTTCATCTCTCTCTCCCCCCTCCCTTAACGTGAGAGAGGTGCCAGTGATGTGATTGATGTTGGAGACTGGGAGCTTTTTTGCTGGTCCATAGCTGCTTCCGCCATGGGTCTGAGTTGTCAGCAGGGTTATTATCCTAGCAACAGGGTGGTGGGGCTGTGGGTGAGGAGTGTGCACTGGAAGTGGGGGGTGCAGGGGTGGGAGGGCAGGCAGAGGCGGAGAGGAATGAGGGGAGTTAATACAGATGAGAAGAGGAAGAATGTGGGAGTAGGAATGGAAGACAACAAGAGGAAACAACAGAGACAAAAAGGGAAGAGAGGAACAGAGACGGAGAGCGCTGCCGAGCACCACAGTTGTGGCGAGCAGGCGGACTCTGCACAGCAAAGTAAGCACACAGCAGGCTTGCCGTGAGAGGGGGTGAGCAGTAGAGGTGCCACCTCCCTCAGCCTCCTGGCCCTCCCCTCCACCATGCCAGCCAGCCTGCCTGCCGACAGCTGCACCCCAGTAATTTACTTCTCTCCACCACATTTAACAGGAAGACTGCTTCCCATTACCCAGGGCAGGGGGTCCGCGCTGACGGCCAGAAACCCGGCCAGAGCGCTGGCTTCCTGGTGTGACACCCTCTGCTGCTGGACCCGGCCTACAGCGGCTTCGCTCTCAAATCGGCCTGGCATTTCAATTTCCACTGCTGGTGATCAAATGGGGTACTATCTGAATATTTAATTACCAATGTTGCAGTTATCTGTTGTTGAGATTTTTTTTGTGCAAAGTTTCAAACAAATATAATGCTGCAGTCAATAGTTCCAGTCAAACTACTGAAGTCCCCATCATCACTATATATAATTCCCCTTGCTGCTTATATGATTTGTTTTTTATACATAATGCACTTTAATGATTGAAAGCTGGTCATAAAATTTTTTGTGAAAAAAATCAAAAAGAAAAAAAAGTTTTACATGCTTCTGACCTCATTAAACTACTACTACTACAACATTTTTTTTAAAAATAAAAATAAAATAAAATCAGGATTTTAACAAATATTAATTAAGAATCAATTGTGTGTACTGAGTTGGATTAACTGTTACTTCTGAGTACTTAGACATTAGTTTTTAACATTCGGTGGCCTTTTGTAGATTAAAAAATGTGCAGTGGACAGAATCCTTTAAAATTTGAACTCCACAGTAACACGTGCTTTCATTAAGTGAAGCTCTGCATATCTACGTTACTGATTTAAGTAACTATTATCGCAACATATTATCTACAAGTCTGTGGATTGTGAAAGCATTATTTCAGAATCAACTTGTTTACTCAATGGAAATGGACAACACATCCCTACTTACTCCCACCGTACGAAAATAAAACTGAATTATCCCTGATACAACTGCTGCCATCTTGCCCTGGTGACAGTGGTTGGATACAGAGTCTGACCAATGGTGATAAACAAAAGAGCCAGACCACCTGATTCATTGGAAAGTTTGGGTCAGTTTCAATCATGAAGTCACACTCCTCTTTTTAGAATGAAATGAAAATGAACCCTTGATTATGCATCAGCCTCTATGATCATAACCTACTGACCTAAAATGAGGGACACCATCTTCGGGGGAAATTTGTTTAACTTGTACTTCAAAATGTTTTTGTGAGGCGGTCCATCTTAATTAATGTCAATGGTTCCACGAAACAGGATTTTATGTGTCTGTAATCTGAAAAAGCCCAACAATGTAGCTGAAAATATTATGAACTTGGATGCCATTGCTTCAGTTTTGCAATATACAGTGTGTGTTTGTGCACGAGCACTGCAGCAGTGTACAGCCAATGATAGCAATAACATAGGGACATATAGGTCTATGGGCAAGTCCAGCCGCAGAGCTAGCAGCTATTCAAAGTCCCGTAGTCCTGAAACAGTCGGCATAACACATCATGAGACATTCTTAATGAGGTGGACCTGCTCCTTTAAAGAGCATTTTATTGTAGAGGCATTTCCTTGCTGAAATCACTAATACAGAGAGAAAATTATTAAAAATGTGGAAAACACTGGCTGATTTATTCAGGCCTGTTCACCAGATGCGTAAGGAACATTCAAAAGATTTTTTTTAAAAGTTTCATTTACACTGACAACTGTGTCTTGAGTTTTACAAAGCACGTGCATGCTTTCCTTGCCCCCACCCACCCTTTCTCTTTGTTTCAAAGTCTTTCCTGGACCACCAACAAGGTCTTGCTTCATGGAGCAGCTCATGGGTGTCCTTCAGCAGCATGACCAGCAAAGGAGCCAATCAGCTGATGAGCTCCAAACCAAACCACGAGAGGGTCTCTGTGGCATGTCGCACATAGCATCCATCCGCTCTCCTGAGGCCAACCGGGTCACTGAGCAATGTTCTGGGAACATCACAAAGACGCTGCTCAACTTCTGTCTCTCTCTCTCTCTCTCTCTCCCTCTGCATGCCCCTTCATCTTTCCCTGGCTATCTTAACTGGTTTGCCCTCCGTTTTCTCTCCCTCTCTCACCTCACCCCTCCTCTCATGAGTCGGAGCCAGCTGAGCGTGCTACCCAAATCCAACAGTATTTGTGGCCTTCGTTAGCCTAACGAAGGGGCCGGCTCTTTATACTTGTCAGGGAGCAAATGAGTCAAACAAACAAGGGCCAGGGAAGAGGGGAGGACAAGCGAGCGCTGTTCTGTTGAGCTTCACTGGGTTCTTGGCTGCAGCACTTCCCTGGAAACTAGGGAACCCACAATCTGCCTCTTTGATGTCTGATGATGCTCTGGCTTTGATGGAAACTTTGGAAAAACACACTTGCAAAAAGAAATAACATGCTGCTCGGTCTCTGTGGCCACTAGAGGCCGTAGGCACATTCAAAGTGTGTGGGTGCACTCTGTGAAGGATCTAAAAGGGAAGTATCATTTGGGGACACATAACAACTGGTTATGATAGTAACAACAAAGTTACAGTGTTTTTGGAGGCCTGTACTTGCGATGCGGTCGTTGCATAAGGGCACAGTGTAATGTCGTGCTGGCACTGTAACTTCTGAATAAATATGCTTCGCACTGTCCATACACTCACACATTTGCATATGCATGTCCAGACGTACACACACGCTAACCCCCCGTCCTTTTCGGCTGCTTTGTCTCGCATTCAAAAACAGTCCTTCCAAAACAGACAACTAAGATAACAGTCACAACAACACATCCCAGGCAGTGTCATAATCCAGACACATCCAACACAAGGATTAAGGAGAAAGCATGAAGGTGTGTCCTTCAGTATGAGATCATTTCACTGAGCGCCTGAGCCTGTCTGGAACAAATGAACGGAGCACTTCAAGGCTGAGAATCTGCAGCTCTAATGACAGATTAGTTCTCCTGGAGGGTTTTTTGTAGGGTACAAAGGCACAATGCTTGTTCTACTTTCTTCCAGGAGCCTCCACACAGTTTATAAGTGCATGCTGAACATGACTAATCAGACAGGAATCAAAGAATGAGATTGAGTGCTGTGGATGTGTTTGGCTGATGTGCAAGAGCTGCTGTGCCTGGCCTACCATGAAATCCATTAATCATGTATCTCCATTAAATGGGCATTACTGGAGGCCACATTTCAACTGTACCTGCTTTTGTTAAGTCCCATACAAACATGTTCGTGGAACACACACAAAATGTTAAAATGTGGAGGTCTATCTTTTGTAAAACAGTAAATTGGTGTTTTGAGTGCACACATGGGAGTAATGAGCATGCTGAACTCACTTGGAAGCGGTATAAGCCATTTATTATTACGCCCACATGGAGATTTGAGTCACTTGGGTGGCGCCACCACACAAAAAAGCTCCACACAAGGTGCAACATGGGATGATAGTGGTTGAGTGGGGGCTACCTGGCTGAGGTGATGGACAGCGAGACAGGGCTACTGCAGGTTCACCTTCTGTGCAGTGGCTCAGGGGCAAAGACTGCATGACAGTGACGCGACACTAAAAGCCTTCCTGTCAAGGAGGCAGGTGGACGCCCTCCAATCAAAACACAGAGGCTCTGGGTGACATTTCACAGGGGCACAGCTGCTGGGCAGCGACAGCATGCCAACTCACTATTCCTGAAGGGTTGTTTGTTTAGTGTGTATATGAGTGTGTGTCACAACTTGAAGGGTGTCACTGCTAGAACTCTGTGTGTGTGGGAGTGTGAGTGTGTATGGGTGTCTGTGTATGTGTGAGGGACTGCCACACTACTTTGGCTGTTTTTCTACCAGTAACTATTTGACTACTGTTATGGTTATATTTTACACTGGTTTGCTATCAGTTTCTTCAGTAGTTATCAGCACTGCTTAAGGTGTGGAAAAGTGGAGCAGGGCCAGTTTTGTGGAACAAATAACACAGAATGAAAGAAACAAATATGAGGAATAACTATAAGGATACAAAATACAGGCTCAGATTGACTGAGATGTCAACCTTTCAATGCTGTGCCTCACAAATGCAATTTTATTCGTTTCCCTCCAAAGAAAGCTTCTTCCCGTTCTAGTAAAACACTCCAATCCTGTTTGTCTCTAAAGTCTGATAAATGACAGAAAATGAACTTATTACATGAATTTTGTTTTATTCATTTATTTTTTTTCAAGAGCTGTAGGAAACCCAAAAATTATTGATGAGATAAAATTCTAATTTTTGTCCATCTATACTTGACATAGCTGGTGCAATTGAAGCACTAATGACACCCCACCCAACAATTTATCCTTTCACCCACTGGAAGGACTAGGGTGTGTCTGCCTGAGAACAACTGAGCCGAACCAGGCTGACCCTTTTCTAAAACAGCAGCCTGTTATGTTCTTAGCCCGAGCCTTGAGCAGGGGGAGCAAGGGCTAACACACCACAGCGGCACACTGTTCCCCCTCAGGTCCCAGGATTTCTCCTAGTGACCTGCTCCCATCACCTTATCCCCTGAGTCAGAGTCTTGGTTTCCCCTCTTCCAGTAAAAGCCTGGTCCTTGGCACTGAGCCTGGGAGCCTTCATTGGTTTTGTAGGAGTTCCTTATCCCATTTTGCCCCTGGTGCTGGTGGTGGAGGCAGTGGTGGAGTGGGCTCCGTGAAGCAGCCGCAGTTAGAAGGCAGAGTTATTATGCACACATAAAGCTGCTCAAAGCCAGCAGGTATGTGAGGAATGCCTCTTCATCCAAACAACAGGACTCACGCCCGACACAGAGCCATGCCACGCCACACAGCACTGTCAAAGCAGCTAAATGGGGCCCGATGGGGACTCTGCAGCTGGATGGCTCTTTACATTAAAGCTGGTGCACAGCACATATAATTACAGCTACGCGGTGATCAATCACCTCATACGTATGTCACTTAGTTCAGGCATTTCTGCAGCACTAAGAGAACAAATCTGTCAACAGTGTATGAAGTAAACGCTTCCTACACCAAATACCTCCGGAATGACGATTAAGTGGATTTGTCAAATATTTGGACCATTCAAGTAAAAATGTCAATTTTAAGAGTATACTCTATCGATGCTCTGAAGCATTAAGTACATAATAACTGTCATGCACATGTATTTCATGAAATTTAATTACTAGAGCACAAAAGCATTTCCCCTACATTTATCAAGAGGGGATTTTGAAATATTTGCATAAGAAACATTCGTGTTCTTTTGTTGCCAGTCTGGTCAGGTTTGCACAGTTGGGGTTTCCAGTAGATGAGGTTATGACGACACCTTGACTTAATTATAATCAAAAATATACAAAGCAAAACATAGCACATAAAAAAAAGGTAGAACACTTTGCATAAGTTAGTTATCTTATTTCACTTTGGTTTTAAACAAGGGTAAAGTACACTTAACTTTTAAAACAGTTAAAATTTCACTACTTACAACTGACATGAAATCAAACAATCTAGTACATTTTTTGGGGGGGCAGTTACCTCTTTTATGCAGCCATCCCTCCTTGACAATCACCACATTGGTCATGTTGGTGGGCAGGGTGGAGGATCCAGGTTTCCCACGAGGAGAGACACAGCTTTGTTTCCCAAGTTTCCTTTACTCAGCTCTGTGCAGGAGCGTGGAGACGGGGTCCTGGGGTTTACAGCCGCCTTCTCAATGATGGTTACCTATTAGATGAGAAAGAGTAAAAATTAGCCCCATATTGAGGTGAAAGATTTTTTCCACTTGTCTGAATATTAACCCTCAGGTCAACATAGCAGAAGTAAGGCAGTGGAATTGAGCTTTATGGCCCAGTTAGTGAAGGATATGTTAAAAACCACAGTTTAGTCCCTTTCACATGTGGAACCTGTAACATTGCAAGGTTCAAATATCTGTGTACGGCCGTGGTTTTTGGCATTCACAATGAAGTCTCCCCGTATTGGAAAATTCCATTCTGTTAACACACGGCACAACCATTGCTGATGTTTTTTTTTCATTATTATTCCAACACATGACCAGAACAGCAGTGAATTTAAAATAATTGCATAAAATAGATGGCTTAAATAAATTATTTTAAATGTTACTCTTAAGCTGCAATGCTACTTGTCCCAGTGGTTTAATTAAGGGTACTTTGGATTATTTTAGATATTTTTATGTCACAATGTGTCATGAACACGTTTTTTGGGTTTTTTTTATTTATTTTACTTCATGTTTAACCATACTAGTTCGTAGCAACAGAGTTTAAAATATACAGGGTCTTGTGAAGTGGTTTGGTGAGTATCATGTTTTTGTTAGTGCTGAGCATACACTAGGATGAGAGTTTCTGAGTGAGGAAGCAGGAACTATTATTCCACTTACTAGATAGGCTGATGGACCTTAAGGGCCTGAAAACAAAATAAATTTGGAACTGCTCCTCTCTGAACAGAGCCTTCCTCAGGTGCTACATGGCACACCACAGTAAAGTTCAACATGAAAGTAGAAGCTACCTGATAAGCATTTCTCTGAAACAAACTATATAAATTGGTCATTTAATTCACTCAATTATATATTTACACTTTGTCATATATTATACATTTTGAACTTTTAATCACAAGGTTTTTAATCACAATCACATGGATCAACGTAATCTCCCACAGCCAAAAGAAAAAAAAAATGCAGAGGAACTGTTCTAAAAATCTTTTCACATTTCCTACTCCTTTTTAAATTTATTAAATTACATTAATTTTTGCTGAAGTACTCTATATCAAGTTTTATTTCCTCATGCACAAGAAATTATGAATGTGAAATCCTCTTTTGATCTGCTCTATAATCTCTGAAATAAGCAGGTAAACCAAAATTAGTTTCTCTCAAAAATTATAAAGTTCTTTTTATACAAACAGAAATTTGTTTAAAAATAAAATAAAATACTGACAATAAATACAGTTGAGATTGTAATATCATATCACATGATGAAGACTGTGATGAAGATCATGTGATATGACCAAAAGCTTAAGAACCACTACTAGATCAAATGGACTTTGGAATGAGACTGTTTTAACCCCAAAATGATCACATTGACTTTACACCACCTGATCAAACTATTTTGTGGCGACTGAAAAAAAACCCCAAAACTATTTGTGTACCACATATCCATGACAACAAGGCAAACTCCTTCCGCCGATGAAGCTCATGTGATGTAATTGAAAGCTCATGAACAGCTATGAAACGGTTGCCTGGATCCAGACCTCTAAAGCCTCCCACTCCACCAGTTTCTTCCGAGCCTGGCCTGGGAACCAGATTAAGCTCATGGTTTATTCACATTTTCAGATGGTGTTCCCCCATTCCATTCAGACAGAATTCCACCCGTCCTGTCCACCACGGCCAATCACATCCATTTATCTCATATGGGGTGGGTTTGATATAATGGCTACCAGAGAAGCATTACAGGTCTAGATTTGAAAAGTTACATTTCATTGCTACGATTGGTTGCACCAAGAAGCTAACAAAGGTGCAATCAAATTGTGAAACTAGGCAGTGCTGATCAAATGTGAATCAGGGTTATGTTACTGCCTATTTCCCACAACTAAGCCATCAGAAACACATCCAAGTTTACTGTTAAACTTTGATATGGGGACTTTGAGGCTAGATTTGCATTTTTCCTGCTTAATATTGGACCAAGCATCGTCTGGACTGGCATGTGTCACTCAGCGCTACATTACACAGTTCCCTGCTCTGATTGGTTGTAGGTCTTTCCAGTTGCATATAGAGGCCTTTTCTCATCGATAATGCTGCTTGAAAAACAAAATAGGTACCGGGCCCATTTGAGAATTCCCCTTGTGAATTGGAATGGTCCAAAAAAGCAGCCTATCTAATAAATGTCACAAGGGACTGTTGGTTTGCCAATCAGCTTCATGAGAACTGACAACAGGCATGTCTAGCCAGCAGCTACAGGACACATCTCATACACCCTTTAAATGGTTAGCAACAGGACTACTTTGATAAGTTTAGAATAAGACCAAGGGAATGTGTCACAAAGTACAGTGGGTGTGCTGTGTTGTCTGTGACTCTAAAAATAGGAGTAGATCAAGGAGGATACTATCAAATTGGGTTGTCTTGACAAAAAGATTCTGGTGATACACTGCAAATTTCTTGTCTTAAATTATTTCAGACACGTAATTATATTATGTTATATTATATTTTTGCTGTGACTCCATGCTGCTATCAGCAGGGTACACCCCATAGTTTGAGAACCACAGGTCTATAGTAATCGATTGCAGAAACTCAATCCCACTGACCCCCAGAAACTGCTTAAGAGGCAATGTCAACTGAAGATGAAAAACTGAATTTACAGTTCTGTCTAATATCAGGCAAACAAAATAGGGCTCGGGGTGACATTGTTCTGTTGACAAAATAAATAGGTTGTGAGGCAAAGTCACATTGTTTACCGTAAGGAAGAAAGATTAAAATGCCTTAGAACAAAGATGAAATCTATGTACTCTATCCGCAAGTGTTACTGTTTTTGTTCACACCTGACCTGCGGTGGAAGCATTACAGCAAACTGTCAGAATGATGTTAACAGAACAACTCAACAACCTTTTCACACATGAAACAGAAATGAAAAGCAAAACTGCTGTTGCATGTATATAGTAAGTCTGTGAATGGGTCTTCAAAAAGATGTGTGAATAAAGTGCAGCCTACGAACCAAATATGGGTTAAAACGATAACCTAAAGCAACAACCTAACCTGTTCAAAACTCAAGTCAAAACAAGACAGGATAAAAGTGAGCTCACAGTCATCTGATTAAATGGGGCTGAATTCCATCACAGACTTTTCAGTTATTCATCAACAACACTTGCTAAAAACCTGCAGGCTATCATAACCAAAGCGCTTGACCTTTTTGATGCATTCAGTGCTCCTTTATGATATAAAGACAGCTTTGAATGTAGGGCAGAAGCAAAAGAATGATCAATTGCTATGCTTGTTCACACAAATGTCACATACTGCACCAGGCAATCTCTGACCATTGACTAAAATCAATTTGCCTGCCACTGCTTCGACAGTGTAAGGCCATCAAAAGAGAGCTCTGTTTGAGCGGCCTCATCCAGCTTACTGGCGGGGACAACAACAGGAAGTGGATGTGACTATTGACAGACTACGAGTCATATCAGTACAGCCTCAGGCTTGAACGCATCTGTCAGTGAATGTGCGATCAACGCGCCTTTTACTGCCATTCTGCTCACTTCCATCAATGAGCAAAAGTGAGTTTATGAAAGCAGTTTATTTTTGCTCACTGTTTTTGTTTATTGCACTGGAGTTGTGGCGCTGCGCTGCCGGTCCATGTTGGAAGAATCTCGGAGACGGATTTTAAAAACCACACTGAGTGCTATTCAAACTAAGGATCACACAAACTGTTAGATCCTTTTTGCATCTTAGTGTGTACTCTATGACACAGGCACGCACACATTATATACACATTGGGATACATCACACAAACAAACTTCAGCGCATACACCACAGCCAAGAAAGCAACACATGCACAAGACCGGCTCTGGAGCCACAACAGAGCGCTGCTGTTTTAATGGGAGCGACCTGTTGCTACTGCGGCCTGTGTGGAAAAGCTGGGTTGCTGCCAGCGCTGCAGCCAGCAGCCACTGAATGAACCCAGTACCCTGACAGTCAGTCACATGGTCCTCAGGCCTCTGGGCCACCGCCTGCCTGCCTGCCTGCCTGCCTGCCTGCCTGCCTGCCTGCCTGCCCTGCTGTCAGCAAAGCTTTCAATCATTCAT
>JAQNCA010000007.1:15052721-15082817 GCA_029783725.1 Acanthurus tractus | reverse complement strand
CTGTCACATTATTTTACAGGCTTTTCCACCTGTTAAGCAGCTTTGCCTGCAGCAGGATTCAGAAGTTTCATATAAGAGTTTGTGGTATTGCATAAAGGACTGCCTAGCTTGTTGTCTTCCAAGTTTGTTAGAGTAAAGTCTTAAAGTAAAGTCAAGATAAGCCAAATTAACTTATATGGTCCTAGATCTTTGCAATTTGCTGAGCTCCATCCACTTAAACTCTCAGTTCAGATAAGGAAACAAAAAAGCACAAAAATCTTTAATGGGAGGAAAAAAAGAAGCTTTGAACAGAAGAATATAAACAAAAGGAGGGGAAATGAGTAGATAAATACGACAATAGCTATAAAAATTGAACAGCAGTGCATACCTTAAATTTCAGCAGGTCAAAGCATCAAGCATTAACCAGATGTGTGACAGTACTATGTATTTGTGTAAAATAGGAAAGACAAAAAGGCCTCAACAAGGACATATTGCTACTCATTTTATTGACTAGTATAACAGCTGTGATGATACATCAATCTGTCTTGTTAGATGAAACCTCATTGACTGTCAGTCATTATAACATCATGCTGTGCAGCCAAACATGATTCTCAAAAATTCATTTCAAATACTTTAGAGGCTTTTAAGCTTTTTACAGATACTAAATATTTCAGTAGGATTTTTTTTAGGGAGCTAAAGTCCCAACTTAAAGAATATTTCCACTAAATGGAGTGGAGCAGCTGTAAAAACACATAGTGTTGAGTTTAAGTATTTCTGAGGGAATAAGGGCTGAGAGAAGCTGCAACACAATGCAGTCAGACAGGAATAGTGCAAAAGTGAAAAATTACTTTTCCGTCTGTGAATCTACTCAAGGGAAAATAAAAATGGGAAATATATGTATGTTTTTAGACAATGAGATTATATATTTTTTGGCATAAAAATGATTCAAAGCATCCTTAAACAGACATCTACAATGCAAACCCCTGTTGTGAGACTTTGGTCCAGCAGGGAGAGCGATGTGGTTCAACTCTGGCTGGTTGGTTGGCCGGTCAGGCTACACTGGAATGCGGGGTCTTTTGTTTGTCTGAGAGAGGAGTGGGTCAGGGGGAGAATGCCATTGATGATTGCAGAGAGGAAGAAAGAACCTCCAGGAAGTGTTCTCTCTCTCTTTCTCCCCCCTCCGCTCCCCCACTCTCCCACTCTCATTCTCTCTCCCTCTCTCTCTGTCTCTCTTTCTCTATCTTTTTCTGTGTGTGAGAACCTTCACCGTGCCGAGCCTCTCTCTGAGGCCACGGTCCCCAGGCACAACCACTGCTTTGTCTTGCCCTGTGAACACACACCCCTCCTCTACTGGGCGCCTACGTTTGCCAGGGCCAGGGAAACACAGGGCCACTGCTCCTATTCTTATCCACATCACTGCTCCTGCATGGATGGTGTGTGTGTGTGTGTGTGTGTGAGTGTGTGTGTGAGTTTCAGTGCTGAATGGTAAATTGTTTTTCATGTGGCACCCACACACACATCCGATGCTTCAGTATAAACATTTCTTTTACCCATGTGATGTGAAAAAAGTAAGTTTTTTTTTTTTTTATCAAAACCAATTAAGCTCCTAGAACAAATACAAAGGAGGTTTTTTTTTTTATTTAGGGGGCATGACACTGTCTCGCTTATGATCATCTGGACATGACCGGAGTGCAGATAGCCACCCTCTGTAACAGTTACAGCCAGACTAAAAATGGAATAAAGCAGTAAGTGGATAAGAATCTAGCCGGTGGCCCCTTTCGACCAGTGGCTGCCGCCTCCCGTCACATTGCTCATTCCCCTCTGTGTCAGAAGGCGGCGAGGAACTGCAAATGGCCCTTTCAAAACACACGGCAGCTGGAACACAGGGCAAAGGTGACCAAAGCAGTTGGGGGAGCACAGGGAGGGACAGGAGGAAAGGAGGGGGGGCTGGGGGCACGAGATGAGCAGCTGCAACCTCGAGACCCTGTTCCTCCACTGTGCCAGCATCTATAGCTTTAACAATTACAGAACAGACAGAACAGACAAAGTTGTGCCTCTCTCATTTTTTTTTTTTTTGGAAATCTTAGCCCACATAAATCAGCACTGTTCCTGTCTTAAAATAATTTAGGCCAAATAAATCACAGTCAGGACCTGGTGTGGTCTGGGGAAACAAAGGCACTGGGTGGTGTGGTGCCAGGGAATTTCACAACCCAAAGAAGGATTAGAGAGAACAACCCTTAAAAGTTCCCAATAGTCTACTGACCCTCCAAATCAAAAAGCATGATTAATAAACTTTGTTTGGATACGTTCACAGATATCAAGGCTTTGCGAGCAAAACAATGATTCTTTCATCGAGCAGACACCTGTAAAAAAAAAAAAAAACACTGACAACATTTTGAGGAAGCTTGCAAAATGAATTTACATTTTGGATTTCAACTTTTTAGATACTGTTGTTTTCAAACAAAATACAGTGCAAATGAGACGCAATTCTTTAATCACATAATTTACATAATTTACATTTTCAACTTTAGGAATTAGACTGTTTATTTGAAGCCACACCTTACAAAAAATAAAAACTCTACATCATGTCAGTCACCAACAGTTGCTCTACTTTTTAATTTTTCCACTTTGCCACACTTCAGGATTTACACACAAGCCCCCTCCCCCTCCTGCTCATGGGACAGGTGTTTTAATAAGAGCCAACTGATGTTCCCAGTGTACTCTGCTACTTGCTGCCGCTGTGTGAATTCACGGAGTAGTACAGAACTTATTGTGGGCCGCGCGATATCGCGAGACTTGTGCCATTATCAACCTGCTTGACACACAGCAGCGCTGAGTGCAGCCTGCCTTGCCAGGGTCGGACTGAAGCTCAAGAAACGACAAGGAGAAGCGAACATCTGGCCGCACATCATGAAAGGACATCGGGGCTTCTAGGAGAGAACACGACGAACTGGGCGGAAATAAATGTAAGTACACTGTTTTTGAGCTTTGGAGCGGGGAAAGCGAAAGTTAAAGAGTGTCCCCCTCGCCGCTTCGTTCAGCGCAGTTGGCTTTGCTTTGCTGCGAGTTCCTCTGCTGTTTAAAAGGCTCCCAGCAATGCGTTTCCCAACACGGACATGGAGCTCGGTTTACTGCGCCCCGGGCTCTACCGTCTATTATCTGTACTTTTCCTTTTCTTTTAACAACAAAACTAACGCGTGCAGAATCACACTTATGAACGTTGTTCTCGGCAGCATCCAACTTTAATATCCGATTCACTCAATTTTTTTTCGGACCATCTACCTTTTTTTTTTTTTTTTTTGCCTTGAAAGAACCCCTTTAAACAAATATTTCACAGTTGTGCGCGTGTCTCATGGGTGCGTAAAAGGGCCACAAAGCGTTTCTTATCCGCGGTTGTCCGCTGCAGTTTTCTCTGCTGATATATGACCCGATTAAAAGAGTTAGAATTGCAATCTTGTGAAACTTTTACAGATTGTTGTTGTTTTTTTTTTTTAGAAGTTATATGTCTTGTTTAGACAGCGTAGCCCAGAGTTAACATATGGCATAAAGGGGAGCACAGCTGGAGGTAGCGTTTCCATTGCGGTGATGTCAGAGCAGCTGACTCCACAGCTTGCAGTGTAATTAGCAAACAGAGCTCCAGTTTACTCACTCTGCACTGGTCTTATTTTTTCACGTTAGTCTCCTTCCCCCGGTGGACTGCTGCTATCAATTCCAGCCCTCCTTCCGTGCTCAAGAAACACCGCTGTTTCGCGTGCGTTCGGAAACGCGCCGGTGCGTCACTTTTTTGCAAATTTTTGAAGCTCGAGAAGTAGGCTGACTACTACAAAAGCGGATTATTTTAGCTAATTTGGAGAGTGGATCCGTTTACACCGTGATACATGGGTGGGTGAGCGCAGCGCAGCGTATCCTGCACCACTGGAAAGAATGTGGGATTTATGTCCTCAAGTTGGATAAAGTTATATTTGTAACCTTTTGTGTTCATTTCAAATCTTTCTGGGTCAAGTTTTGAACTCGGAAATGATTTCACGAACTTGTATTTTTAAAAAAACACGACAGGTTTACGGTGTTGTATGTTTGCCCACACTTTCAAATCATTTGCGTTATTTGTCTCAAGTTAATTCTTTTCATTCGCTTTGCAATTTGGTGATATGGTGTATTTGCCGTTGACGTGCGGCCGTGGCTCCGCTGTGCCCTCTAAATGGCTTCGTTTCGTTTATCCAGTATCCTGTTTTTCCTGTTTTTCTCCAGGTTATGAAGGAAGAATGGAGTTCCCAGACCATAGCCGCCAGTTGCTGCAGTGTCTGAGTCAGCAGCGTCACCAAGGTTTCCTCTGTGACTGCACTGTTCTTGTCGGGGAGGCTCGATTCAAAGCGCACAGAGCCGTGCTGGCCTCCTGCAGCATGTACTTCCATCTCTTCTACAGGGACCAGCTGGACAAAAGGGACGTTGTGCATCTCAACAGTGACATTGTGACAGCCCCGGCTTTCAGTCTGCTCCTTGAATTTATGTATGAGGGGAAGTTGGAATTCAGCACTCTCCCGGTGGAGGATGTCCTGGCAGCAGCCAGTTACCTCCACATGTATGATATAGTTAAAGTGTGTAAAGGCAAGCTTAAAGATAAGGAACTCTCTTCTTTGGATGAAAAAATGAACGAGGGTTTGGGACTCAGCTGTCTGGACAGGGAAAATTCCTCAGACAGCGAGCTGCACAGTAAGCAGCTCATCCGGCGACAGCCCCAGACACAGTCTCAGGGGCTGCACAGGGCCCCCCCGGCAGAAGAGTTTGACATGGACAACAGCGAAGTCAGGCTGGCTGTCACAGATTGTGATAGGTCTACGCAGAGCAGGCAGAAGGCAAACGGTCACTCTGGCAGGTCCCCGGACCTTGTAGGTGTCAATTATGTGTCAGCAGAGGCCGAGCCCTGCGTCCAAACAGCTGGAAAAACAAAAGCTGATGTCAGTAGTTCCACCGTATCGCTGTCCCAGAGGTCCCGGGCTTCAGATGACATGGACTGTGCACTGGATTTGTCTTTCAAGCCTCTGTCTAGCAGAGATCCCTTACACCCCTCCTACGTCTCGGGACAGCTGGCCCTCGACAGCCAGCAGCAGGGCACTGAGCCACTTGTTAAAGACGAACACGACTTGCTGTCAGAGCAGGAGGACAGTGAGCCGATGAGCCCTGAGAGCCAGCGCTTTGGGAATAGTGCCAGGAGCTCAGTGGTGACAGGGTTCGCTGCCCTCTTCCCAGGCAACAACGGCTCCACAGCCGCCCTGCTCTCCCAGGAGGAGGACCTGATGGACGAGGAGGGGGAGGCCTGCAGAGGGAGGGAGGGCGCCCCAGGCAGGGAGGTAGAGGAGAGGAGGGGGAGGCTTCTTGGGGACAGCGAGGAGGAGGAGGAGGACGACTTGGCCTCTTCAGACATCTCCACCTCCAGCGGGGTGCTCCTGCCCCCGGGGCAACAGGTGTGTGTGTGCCCCCTCTGCAGTAAAGTCTTCCCCAGCCCCCACGTGCTGCAACTGCACCTCAGCTCACACTTCCGCGAGAAGGACGGCGCCCGCTCTAAGTTGTCACCCGACGGCTCGGTCCCCACCTGCATGCAGTGCAACAAGACCTTCTCCTGCATGTATACCCTTAAGCGCCACGAGCGCACACACTCTGGCGAGAAGCCATACACCTGTGGCCAGTGTGGCAAGAGCTTCCAGTACTCCCATAACTTGAGTCGGCACGCTGTGGTCCACACACGTGAGAAGCCTCACGCCTGTAAGTGGTGTGAACGGCGCTTCACCCAGTCTGGGGACCTCTACCGCCACATCAGGAAGTTTCACTGTGGCCTTGTCAAGACTCTCGCCATTGGATAAAACACCTCTCAGCAGTGCCATGACACGAGACAGAATGTCTTTTCATATACTGAATACGACTACTGAACAATTTTCCCATTAGTATACACATGTTGGCAGTTTGCTGCAGACATATCTTTTGGATTCTACCCCATGTGGCATTTCTCAAGTTAAAGATGTAGCAACTGTAAAACTTGAGCTGTTCTCTGTGCAGGACTGTGTCATAGGCATACATGATGGTCAGAGGTAGGCATCGGAAGGTGCACAGGCTATTAGGATAAACTTGGGTGCTGTGAAGCTCGATCCGGATCTGTGCCGACGAAGGTGAACAAATCAGATGATGCACTTGTTTGTTTCTGTCTTGTTTGTGGCAATCTGTTTTGAGTTTATTTGAGGAGTCTATTTGCTGAAAGCATCCCATGTTCGTACCTTATGGGCAGATGGGTGATAGCTAATGCTAACATATGTTAATACAATCGTCAGAGTGAGTGAGACTTTATTTGTGCACATGAGAGATCTGAACCGTCCGTGAGTAGCAATATATGATTTTTTTTTTTTTAACTCCTACATTATTATTATTATTTATTTTTGGGGGATTTGTTTAGTCCTTAACAAGTAAACTATCATAAGGCAGCAAAACTAATGAAGTCTGACTACTGGAAGTGTAATTATTTTTTTCATGAACGTAGATTTTTTTTTTCGTTTGGTTAAAATGAAGTTGGTTACAGTTTAATGTTGTTTATAACAAGAAGCAAGCAGACCATCATATCACCATATTTCTTTTTTGCCTTGGGGAGAGCTCTTTAGTTGCTAATGTGAGTGAGCGCATATTGATGGAATGGCCTTCTAATTGCTACTTTAAAATGAGTTGTATAATCAGAGGAGGGGTGGAAAGTAGTTAAAAAGCTAATGCCTGTTAAACACTGGTGCCTACTGAAATTCTTAACACTTCACCTTGTGTACTTATTTGAGCAAGAATGAGAAATATCGCCATGCCTTTCTGTCAAATTCAACGAGTTTCCAGGCCTTTTGAAACAAATCTGAATTACACTCCACATGCCAGGTGGTAACAAAGGTAATTGTCTACTCTGGAATGCCAATTGATCCATGAGTGTCCTTAATTAAATCATCTACAGGAATGTAATAAAAAGTATGTAAATTGAGCTGTAAATGCTCATTGACTTGAGTTGGAATCGAATAGTGAATTACCTTGTTATTTCCTGGTGTGACGTAAAGGGTACACTGACACGGTGTTATGGGCAAACCCTCAGCAGGCAGGGAGGGGACAGGGGGAGACAGGTGGATACTCAGTACTTTGTCTGTGTCTGTTGTTGCCGCTGTTTTTGTTTAATAAGGCTGTGCTCCGCTTGCCTTTCAGCCGAACCTACTGACTTTTCTTTCTTTGAATTAACCATTTTCGCCTTTTCATATCTTCTTGCTGTTATGTGTTTAAGTTACTACTGATGAAGCTGGAGCCTTTAGTGTCGCTGTCCTTGAAAGAATCCGTGGGCAGGTAGAAGGTTTCTTCTGTCTGTTCACATAGACGCTATATGGATTCTTAAAAGGGGAATTTAGCACTAAAAGTTCATGTTTTTTTTTTGTCTAATCTGTCCTGAGAAGACTTGATCAGAATTTATTTATTAGTTTGACCTGGTTCAGGGTTTACTGTAGGTGTAGTCCTTATTTCTATAAGCTTGAAAGACATCGTGTCTTGCCTTGCGATCTTGGTACTCATTGACTGGTATTTGGGCTGTCTGTTTATTTTCTCTGTGCAAATCGAGTTACTGTAACTGTATTTTAATATACCTTGTAGAAATCTCTACGGAGTGTTCAAGATTTATCACATGAAACATAGAGAAGCACTTGTTTTTAGCATGCATATAGTTTCAACACTATTGTCTAGGCTGCTATTTCTTACTATATGTATATTTAATGTAAATATAAATACTATTTATCAAACTGTTTGATTTTCCGTGTTTCAACACATGTAAGGTGGAGAGAGTCAGGTGTCTTATTAAGGCTGCAGTCTCTTAAAGTGTCACGTCTTCCCATGGGAGTTCGGTTCCTTTTTTTTTTTTTTCCGTATTCGAGACCCGATTGGACTCACTACAAATCAGAACAATTAATACCTCTCTGAGTGCTGTTCTGTCACAGGAGACAGTTGTTCACAAGCTCAGTCACTCTGATACGGCATTGGCTACCTATAGAAATGAGACAATACAGGCATTGTACCCCCCCCCCCAACAAGTCCCAGGTAGTTCTCAAGGGATCATTGTGTATCTCCCACCGAGCTGTGGGGAGAAAAGGCAGCGCAAGTCTCTCTTTGCACTTTCCTGTATTGAATGGAGCCATTGGAATGTGAGAAATGTATTTAGCAAAGGGAGACCAAGGACACTGTAAACAGGTGTATTGTTTGGAGGCATCAAAGAACAGCCCCCCTCAGCCCAGCATGCAGTAAGATAAATGCATCATTGTTCCTCTACACGGAGGAGATACCACGGTGATTTGATTGCACATCTATCAGGAGAAAATCAAAATAATCTCACTATTGTTTTCCAAGTGCTTGGTTTGGAAAGATTGTTTCGATCGACAATAATGCGTCTGACAGCTGTGACCATAGAGGTCAGATGTAGGTGCTGACCACCTGTGCATTTCAGCATACACACCCTAAAGTTTTTTTTTTCATGTCTTTTATGTTTCTAACCAAGACTTCATTCAGGACAAATAAAGAATTCATAAGTAATTATTTTTTTTTGGCATTTGCAACAATTTGTCAGCATTTGGTAAATGAAGGAGCCCTGAGTTGAGAAGGAATCAAATGTGTGTTCGTTCTCCTTCATGACCTGCAGTCAGCGACGGGGCTTGTGTGTGTGTGTATGTATGTGTGTGTGTAACTTTACCAGAAATGGGATTTGGCTCCCTGTTTACGTGCATCACTTCTCCTGTTGTTCACATTAGTTTAATCTCTCCAGTCAGTCACCAGAACAATGGATGTATTTCAGATGTGGCGCGGTGTTCATAATGTATATTTCAATCAGAACACACAGGAATGTAGATTTGGTCGCTGTTTCTGGGTTTTTTTTGTTTTTTAAAGGAACATTTCTTACATGGTGCAAGTGTGTACAGAGGTAGAAAAAACTAACGGTATGTGAACAATTGTTTCTCGTTATTGTTTGCAGTCTTTATTTATACCTCCAGGATGATCACCAAATGTGCCTTGTAGACACACATATAGGTGTTGCATCTGGAGACGCCCTTTTTCTATATTGTCCATTTTTGCCCTGGACTGCGATGGTAAAGCTCACATCACAGCCAGCAGAGGCCCACTGAAGTGATTCACAGCTGATTTTATTATTTTTTTTTGTCATATCAAAATGTTCAAATCAGACAAGCTAAAAATTCTTTTAGTCCATTTATTTTTTGCTGCTTTGCGAGAGATTATGTTGTCTTTTTGAGATTCATTTGACCTTTTTTTTTTTTTGTTTATGTGAATAAATCTGTCGTGGACGTGTTCAACTGAAGACAAGCATTTTTTTTGTGATTTGGCTTTTTAGTAGCCTTTTACCACTGGGAACTAACAGTCCAGTCCTTAGTTAATATCATTGTTGAATGTGAAACACTGAGATGTTGATTGTTGACTTCTATGGAAACAGTGCTACACTTGATCGAGGGCTATGTTTGCCTAACTCATGCTGTATGATCTTTAAGTCGAAGAAATGACTTTACTGGAATTTTTGTCCTCTGCAGGTTACAACTGTGAAATTGTGTATAATCATGAGAAATATTTATTATTGCATTTGCTTCTTGTGCAACATTTGACTGTCTCAGTTATAATTTGGTTAAAAAAAAAAAGAAAAAAGCTTCTAAATGTCAAATGAAAATCTTTTTAATAGAATTTGTAGAAGTGCCATTAGAATTTAATATAATTTTTTAATAAGAAAGGTATATTTTATAGTAATCAATTGCTTCAGTGTTAGTGGTGTAGAGATTAGAGGACAATCTTTATGCAGAATTGACATTGGTTAGATATTGAGGCAAATTACTTTTGATCTATAACTGTATGTGCATTTTCCTTGTTTGCGCTTTTGGAGTGTGCTTGTGTGTGTGTGCTGTGGAAATGTGACAATCTTGATTTAGGTCTTTCTTAAGATTATGCATAGAATTAAATGGAACAACTTTCTTCCTTTTGTGTGGAGTCGATTTCATTCGCTAGATTGCACTGTCACACTTAAGTTTTCACACCAGTCACTATACGTTAATATAGGGACAGAACACTTTTACGAAGCAGCACAAGCAGAGATTTGAATATATAATAATAATTTAAAAAAAAAAAAAACAGAGTGTGATGCACTAACAACAAAAGAACATTATAGAGGAGCCATCGTCTAACACACAGCAGCAACTATCAGCCAGACGGTGTGTGTGGGAAGCACTGCTATGTGTACAGAGACAACAGAATGTGATAATACTGCTGGTCTTACAGGCCCGATCCCTCTGAAACCATAAACTGAGCTCAAGGACGGAACAGTTTCAAGATGGGCTCCCATTGTTCCAGACCTGTTGCCAATACTCTCCACAGAGATAAACCTGGGACAATAAAGCTAGTTCACTTTGTTGTGTAATTATTACTACAACTCAGCTCGATTATATCTATATTATAAAACACACACAGTAAACAAACACATAGCAAATATGTGTCTGCTCGAGGAACTCTGCCAATTCACTGGACAATTTCAATAGGGAGAACTTTTAATTATTTCCCCGCTGCACCATGAAAGAAATCCAGCTGCTCTGCTACGTGATCCCAATGGGGATGTGCTCGGGTTCCCACCACCATCCCCCCAGTCCCATCTCACCCATTCTGGGAACGCCATATAGACAAGGGCCGCATCCAACTGCCCCCTTCCCCCCTTCTATCCTACCTCCACCCCCACAGGCCCCAAAACCACGGCCCCAAACCTCGGCCTCATCGCACCACTCTATTGTGTGCGTGGGTAGTAGCTCAGCCAGGCTATTGTCTGGCCCAGCTCCCCAGCACGTACTTTATGCACAAACAGACGACACAGCGGCGCTGGCCAGGCAGCTCCAACATAAAGAAAACAATGTCCTCCCAAGATCATTCATAAACACCCTGAACAGCCTCAGCCAGCTCACAGTAAATAAGGGCCCTCTGCAACGCCGTGGCCACCTCACACTGTAAACATCCACAGCGGCAGGCCTCAGAGCGCTCGCTGGCACCAACGCCTCACATCTGCCCTAACGGGATCCAGGGCTTAGACTGGCCGCCTGGTGAATGTGTGCGCGATTCTTATGGACCAAAACCTTCACGTGGAAAAGTAGGGCCCATGTGATAGGGCTTAGCTGCTGGGTGACGAGCAGGGATATGTGCAGTGTAACTCGATGGTGTAATAAAACATTCCTCTCGGAGGCTCAAAGCCTGGCTCATTTGGCTGTAATTGGTTTTGTGTGTGTGTGTGTGTGTGTGTGTGTGTTTGGAGGTACTTGGGAGAAGTTGAGAGGAAAGTTGTAAGTGTCCACCAGCTCAACAAGGCCAGCGGTGGGAGCCCTTGACCTCTGAAGGGACGGACTGCCAGGGACAGCTGGTGTGGCCTGTGTTTATTTATTTATTTCTTAACAAAAGACAGGTGGTCACACTTGAAAAGGGCACACAAACACAGTCACACATGCGCTTGTGTACAGACAATGTACAAACACACACATACACATACACGCATGGGTAGAATATTTTTTTCTCTCTCTCTCTCTCTCCACATGCATATGGTTATCATCCACTTAATTTTGGAGGAGCCATTCTTTTGACTTTCAGAAATTCCAAATCACATCGTGCCCGAGAATAAAATTTCCAATTATTAATACAACAGTCTGGGGGGGAAAAAAAAATCTAATTAAGCGACCATTATTGCTTACTTATAAGACTCAATTCATATTTGGAGAAGCATTTAAGTTCTTTAGGACAATCCAAAGCTACAATCTGACCTGTGTGCACCACATTTCAACTGCTACAAGTGCATAAATACATATCAACTAGTGCTCCCACAGTGGGTTTGCCTTTTTTGGAGTGGCTCGCCCTGACAGTGCCAAGACAGGGTGTCCTTGGTCCACTGTACAGCTGTCACTTACTCACACTCGTTGACGCATATTTATAGCAGCAGCATCATTGGACCACAGCTGGTCCCCGAAAGAATGGGTGAAAGACAAAGCCACGTGCTCCCGCTGGCCGACTGCAGTTGGTCCTGTCTGGAGCGCTGTGGGTGATAATGTGGCCCCCTTCTTCTTTGCAGACACCCAGCCCTCCATGTACCAGGGGAGGAGACGAGGACCGTTCGTGTGGGGGTGCGGGAAAACACACCGTGACCTTAGTTTTTTCTTTTATTTCCTTTGGGTGGCTCAGATGGGGATGTGCTGAAAGCCTTGACAGCTGCACTCTCTTGTTTTGAAGGTACATAAACACATCACATCATTATGGAGCAAAGAGAGAAACGGGGGGAGCATCCTTCCTTCTTATCAGTCAACAGCAAATATGGTCAATGTTTGTGTAAATGTATCTGGAGCCAAACTAAATGTTTTGTTTGTTTATACTCAAATTTGGAGGAAGCATAAAACAGGGGAGATCATCTGTATACCAGCAACATTATTTGTTTTCTGGACCAAGGAAATTGATGAGATGAAACTAAAGAGACAGTGGTTGGTGCTCTCTGCCAACCACCCTTGTTTCTCCGCTGTTATTCATTTTATTTGGCATCTCTTTTACGTGGAGATACACATTTGTTAAAAAAAATGTCTGATGTGATGAGGGATCACCGGAAATTGTCTGAAAAACACAGGGTGATGAGGTGATGAAGATGACTCTGAGTCATGATTCTTAATTGTGTTACTCAGCTGATTAAAACAAACTCATCCAAGAAGTTACGCGTTTATGTACAAAATGTGCCACAGACCATCAAGGTTCATTCAGCTAAAGGATGCGTTTACAGTGAGTTAAAAAAAGTTATTATTGGGTTGCACAGTTTGACATCCTGATATAATCAATCAAACAAAAGCAAGATGGATCCATTAATATTTCCAACTCTTACTAATAAATTCAAATTATGACAGTGAGTAACTCCTGATTTGGCATGTTTAAAGAAGGAAAAATTTGAAAAATTAAATATGATTGTTAGGAAATTTTACATAATTTAATTCTTTTTTCTATTATTTCTTTAGGGCAACAACTAAGTTTTATTTATTGAAAATATAAAAATAGTCCACAAAATGAAACTAACAAAAAGAGAAAAAAAGGTTGAAGAGTCCAACTAACACCTCTGGATAGATCGCTTTGTCCAAACAACAATCCATTTCTGAAGGATTTTCACTAGTAAACATTTATTTTGTATTTTTGCTAGATACGTGACTTTAACTAATGAATCTATTATCAAAGTAGTTACAAATAGTTTTCTGTTGATTCACTAACCATTTAAGCTCTTTAATTCATAAAACTCCAACTAATAATTGGCCTGAGACACATCCTCAAACTTAGATTATGGACATCTGTTGGATTTCATGAGACAATGATGAAAAAAAAAGAAAAAAAAAAGTTTGCAGCTCACAAAGTGAATTTCCTCCTGAATGGTGTTTTAATGTCCACCTCTGATTTCCTTAAAGCCTTATCAAGAAATGTGCAGACAACTTGACGCCTTGCTTGCCAGCAGCTGTCTGTTCACTCAGCCAGAAATCAAGCGGCGCTCACGGACACCAACTGCAAGAGCTCCCCAAAGACTGGAGCCACAACTGGCCCGCTGAGCAGGGGATGTGACTCACGCAGCTCATGGGCACATTTGCAATAAGCTCCAGGAAGTGCACTCATCCAAGCTAATATCTATAAGACCATGTCATGTGATTGATTTCTGTAGAGCAGCGCTGAGGACTTATGCCACCGAGAACAATTACTCACCATGTAAAACACCTGACCCTGAGAGCAGTCATCATCAGTGACGAGTCGCAGCCAAGAGAAAGTGATGACTGCATCTCAAGGTCACGTCCTGCAGGGATAATTGTAGCCAAACTGTCTGCTGCAAAGCTCTGGATCTGTGCAACCTCTGGGTTTTTCTTGTTTTTGTAAATACATTTGATAGCGGCTCCTCAAGGTCAGTCCACACAGGCTGGATTGGAATTTAATTTTCATTGCTGAGCCAAGACAAAACTTTCACACTAAAACTTAAAGCATTCAGTCGTGCTTCTTTAGCATAGAATGATAAATGTGTTCATGCAGTGATAAAGAAGAGCTTTGTGTGCTACTCTGAAATATGCCCCAGTCTAAAAAGTAAATCAACCCTCAGCTGAGTCCTTGAAGTGTGCTGCCATCTGCTGATGTATCTACAACACAAGACTGTAGTTGGGTCACCTTTTGGCTAATTCGAAGATTTATGTTCAGAAGTCCCGATTTCATTCCTGTATTATTCAACAGTTAACATTCCATATCAGTTTAATGAATCCATACACACACTGTGACCGTTTTAATGAAGGTGCACTAAAGAGATCAGAACACTTCACTGTATACAAAAATGTTCAAGTTTATTTCAGTTTTTGGAACATAAAACATTTACAAGAAAACATGTAGATCACATAAAAACTCCCCGGTGTAAAATGCAGTCTTTGTAATATCTATCTGAGGCAGTCGTATGTTTAAACACAAGCTTGTGCTCCTCCTTTACGTCGAGCAGCTGCAGCACAGAACTTCATCATATCGGCCGCTGTAACTGTGGAGCAAAAGAAATATTACATTACAAACTATTAAGTAAATTCTACAGTTAGAAACAACTTAATCTTCCCAAGCTACACTCTCATGAAAGTAAAGTGGCTTTTAGGCTCTCAGCATCTTGTTTAAGCCAAGGTGTGGAATTTATGGATTTTGAAATGGCTGACCCGCTTTTTTAGTTACAGCTGCAGACACCGATGTTAAAAGGAAGCTGAGAAATCTACAGTAAAATGACACAAAGCACCACTTGAAAAATTTGTATTTATTCAAACTGCAAACTAATTTTCTACTTTTTGATCAAAGCTTTTAAAACTCATTTAATCTTGCATATAAGCTATGATACCCATTCAGTCTGTTATGAGTGCTATCCTTCAACAGAGTGAATGTTTGCTTAAAATAACTGTTGTTTCAAGGTCTTCACCAAAGTTATTTGCCTTCTATTAAACATCAAATACTCACCCCCTGTTGGCTCAAGACGTGGCTGTAAAAGTCTGCAGTTTGCTTCTTCATACTTAAAAGATGAGTAAGCACCTATTTTTGCTTTAAGCTTTCATTGGTTTTTGAGGTCTTATCATCCAGCAAATTCACTTCAGAGCTCTGTTTGCAACTCACCGGCACTGCAGCCAAAACTGATAAGAACCCAGTAAGAGTCAGGGTTGAGTGGGGTCACAGTTTGGGCCTGAGTTATTACAGTATCTTTCGTTTTCTATCTTTTATGTAAAACACACTTAATATGCATAAGTTTTAGGTCCAGGGGTGTTTAAGCATACAACCTTACAGTACTGCATTTTAAAGTGTGTCTATGGTAAATGCACAAAAGGAAAGCCTTTATCAAAACAGATGAGAAACAGCCTGCAGCCCACACCTCATATAAACATGTCCTTAATACCTCAGTAAGTGATTTTCCATGTGACACCTAATTAACCTCAGCATGCATGGCCTCTGAGTTTAAAGGGATCTAATGATACTTTAAAGCTGGGATGACTAAGAAAAAAACAAACTGCAGCTGGATTCCAGCTGGGGATGCACAAAGAGGCTTCGAGGCCATTACTTTCCAGCCCACATAAGTTGATAAGGACCATGTATTTTCATGAGTCAAAACACAAATGCGGGCAAAGATGAGGCGAAGCTTCGCAAACGTGCCAGATTATTAAAGCATAAATTCTATAGCTAATTTGACAGTTGTACCAATTTAGAGTAGAAAAAAAACGCCACTGCTGCAATAATTTAGGCAAAGTGAGTGAGCAGGAAATCAAAGCTGAACTTACTCGATGATGGTGCAAACAGAGCAGCAGAGGTTGGAGCAGCTGGAGCACTGGCGAGTGCAGGAGGAGCAGGCTAGACGGTCACATTGTAAGCAGGCTGAGCGGGACCCCTGGCTCTTCTGACACACACAGCAGCCTGTAGCAGCCACTGTTGCATCTATACACAAAGGGCACACATCCACACAGCAAAATGGATAAGCATTTAGCAACACACTCAAGTTAAAGAGTAACTGAGCATCCAAATCTGAGACAATCCTGACACCTGCTGGTGAAAAGCATGAACTGCTGTGGTCTCCTGCTTTTGGTCTTAGAGATAAGTGACTTGTTGTACTCTGACCTGTCCTTCCTCTAAACTAAACTCTTTAGAAAAGTGATTTTTCTTTGGTCCGGTTTTGATTGTTTTTAAGTGTTCTTTGCAGCCATCCAGTAAAGTCTGTCAGTTCCTTGTTATTCAGTAAACGCAGGGAATGTCATGTCAACACACCTCATGTGTGTGTTTGGGTGGGTAAAACAGGACGGGTCAGTACTCTTCTAGAATATCTCACACTACTCACATGCCCACATGTGCATTGATACAATTTCTGAATTTCTTAACTTCTGTTCACACTTGCAACACATGCAGCAGATCCAGAAATATCCCTCCAATTCTTACATTTTAGTGGGAAATTACCTCTGTTTTTCCCAAAACTTTGTGCTGAGCTGTGGTGAAGAAAAGGTAACTCCTAGTGGGAATTTGGCACTGATATTCTGTAACATGAAATGGTTTTTCTACTGATTTCTACTGATGTTTTTTCTACTTTTAATGCCTTAATATAACTTCAGGTGAAATTTGGGAATATTTCTTTGTGTCTTTTCACATGGAAACAAACAGAGCAATGGATTTTGTCACCCCATTGCTTGAAGGAGGGACAGAAATAGCGTAGACAGGAGGAATGATTAACGCAACCAGTTACTCTTAAAATGCACATATGAGCATGTCAGTATTGTATTAATAAATATTTGAAAAACATTAACCTGCAGATCATTCATTTCATACACAGGTTAGATGAAAGAATCACAGCAACATATTAAAGTGACACGCAAGCTCATTTATGATAATCTTGGTTTCATGTGTTTCATTATGCATTAGAAAAAAAATCTTGCCCTCTAAATTTAGATGCAATTGTATTTGTCCTTGTTCATCTCTGAGGCTGTTTTTCTAGCCATTTGAGGACAAGTATGACTGACCATTTCCATGAGGTTATAACCTCACAAGGGCTGCTGAATGCTCCTTAAGTTTGGGATTTTGTGAAGTCCTTGGGGGAGCGGGTTTAGTAAGTGCTTCAGGTTTAGGAGGCGTTTTAGAGACTGCAAGAAAGGGTCCATGTTCTTTAGTTGAGTCAGCATGCTTTAAAAGGACCCTGCTGCTATTGCCTGGCTCCAAAGAGTCACAATTTTATCAATCAGCTTTTATCAGTAGGTGTCACTGTTGTCACAAATTTTGGCTAAGGCTCTGCTTTACCGTCAGTCCCTTTGAGCTTTTCTTTTCAAACTCTGATCCTCCCCCAAAGGTCTAATACATTGTATTAACTTACCTTACAGAGGACACATAGATATATGTGATAGACAATTTTTTTAGTTAACTGAAGTTTTTTGTTTTCTTGAAGACGTCACTCATAGAGTAAGTGATGCTTTCAGACACTTCATGACATTTTACTCTGTATCTTTCAGCACAGCCTCCTCTAAGTTTGTGTTATTTTCAAAGTATATCTGGACTGTAGCCATCAGTTCAAGCTCACCTTGTGTGGTGTTAGCTCTTGTCAGTCTCCCATCACGTCCAATTAGTGTCTGTCCTCTTAGCAGTGCCTGACTGCATGCAGGTGTCTCAGCTGTGGGCTGTGGGTCGGTGCCCCTCTCTTCTCCGGTCCATACTTTGCCCATTACAGCCTTGGCACCATTTAGGAGCAAGTTTTTTGTCTTTTCTGAAGAGAAAAAAGATTCTTTACATACATAATCCTACTCAAAGTAAAATTTAATGTGAACCGACTCCTTTTGACCAACAAGGGGTAAACAAAGCACTTAGACACATGTAACTATAAAACAGTCACGTTTGAGGTTATTCAAAAAAGATTAAACCATGTAAACAGTACATGAGCTTAACGTAGGGGTTTGGTAATGGTTTATCATGTCAAGAAGCCTCACTGAGGCGACCGCATGAAGTACACACGACTCGTCGGTTAGAGACCAAAAAATGCACCAGAAGTGACCAAATGTGGTTCTTAATCGACGAAATTGAGATCTATTTGTGTTTTCTGCCGAGCGAGAAAAGATAAAAGCAAATGTGCGCAACGGGAAAGCTAGCACAAAGTCAGCTAACAATTCAACGCAGCGATGCATCCGCTAACGTGTACTTACCATAGATTTCCTGTCTGTATTTGTTTCCAAATACGCCGTAATTATTCAACTCATGTTGTCCGATATGTATTTTGTATTGTGATGAGAAGGTTTCTGGAAAAGGACAGGCTCTTTTCGGCATTTTGGCTGTAAAAAAGTCAAGCCGTGGTCCAGCGGGCTCCCACACTTGTTTGTTGCGGGAAAATGCGAGAAGGGCGGCAGAGAGCCAATCATACGCATCCTTTATGATCATGTGAAGGCCTGCAGCCAATTCGACAACTGCGTTGCTGTCACGTGGTTTTTGGTTCCATAATAAACTCCCTCCAGCCGTCCACTCTGCGCTGCGTTCACTGGCTGTCACGAAAATTTTATTTTCTGTTTCGCAATGAGACTAATTGCATGAGATTTACGGAATAGCTGAAATTAGACTTTAAAAGACAAGAGTGCAACAAAAGACAGGCATATGAAAGTTAATATATCCTAAAAGTAATATATTGCGTGCCTCACTTCTTTTAATTGCATTCATATAAACTCGAATCAGTGATGAGATTTTTTTTCTTGTTTGAATGACTAAAAGAGATGATCAACAAAATCACATTACGCGACTTTAACAGTCAACGATTTATGCACTCTAGAGTAGATAGAGTGCTCAGCATTGATTTATTAGATTTTATAAGCAAACGTTTGTTTAGGTTAAATATGTGGTATGGCCATATGTTGACACTTACCTTTATGAGAAAATCTACTAATTGTCATTATAAAGATGAAGAATATTTAACTGTGACAAAATAAATACAGGAAACACTGCTCAAGTGTCACATGGATGTTTTGTTTATTAACTAATAGAGAAAAAATTTAGGTGATGAAAAGATGCCACTTCATGCCACAAGGTCTGTGCTTTCATCAAGGGGGGAATAAAGGTTATTCCCTTCAGAACATCTGGATCATGCACTCTCTGGACTTGCCAACGCCAACCCACTTGACTGAGGAGAGAGGGAGAGAAATAGACAGAAAGATTTGATTAGTTGACAGAACTTTAGAATTCAAAACTGTTCATGTTGGAAAAGGCTATTTCTGAGAATCGAACAGTGCCACCTGATGGATATCTTTTGTCACCATGTTTTTATTTGGAGCACTTCTGGTGAAGTGTTCACAATAGTTTTCAATAAACCTTTATATTCGGTGTGATTTGCAAAGTAAAATCAAGATTTTAAGTTTGTTATTTTGGGCCAAACGTACTGGGAACTCCAATGTGGTTCTCAATGAAGCGGATGTAGTTTTGTGCCTTGGCTGGGAGGTCGTTCCACTTCCTGGCTGCAGATGTGTCCGTCTTCCAACCAGGGAAAGTCTCGTACTCGACCTCCACTTTCTGCAACACGTCCATGTTGGCTGTGATTGCAAGAACTCAATTATTAAAAATCTTGAAATAAATACTATCTGTCTGTAAAAAAATGTGGTTGTGGTTCTCTTTCTACATATGGCTTCTGTACAGTGGGTGGCTTATGTTACCTGGGAAATGGGGAATTCTTTTTCCATTGAGTTTGTAGGCAACCCCAACCTTGATTTCATCCAGCACATCCAGAATGTCAAGTTTTGTCAAAGCAATACTGTTGGAAAAGTAACATGTCGGATGAGAACTCCTTAACAGCAGCTGTTTAACATTGCTAAAATGTTGCTCATGATGGTGCAGAAACAAATGAATGCTTGTGGGGTGCATGGACTTCAAAGGCAAAACCACAAAACACCTGATTATTTGCTTAAATTGCTCTAATCACTCACGCGGTGAAGCCATTAATCATATGAGCGTATCTCACGATGACAAGATCCAACCAGCCGCAACGCCGCTTCCTTCCTGTTGTCACACCCACCTCATGACCCCTCGTCTGCAGCAGCTCTCCTACTGCCTGCAGTAAACAGGGAAAAAAAAAACATTCCTACCTGTCACTTAATTATTCATCAACTTAAATGTCAAGCATTTAATAAGCCTCAGATATCTAAAAACACAGCTGAGCACAATAAGACATCACATGTGCAGGGAGGATAAAGTTTTGACATCTTGACCTGTGTCCCTATGGTCAGTTCCCGTGACGAGTAACATAAGCCAAGCTCACAAAGTAAATATATCCTGAACCCGGGCTCTGGCCCTAAATTTATCCCTGTGAACATGTGATCTGCACAAGAGCTAAAGAGTGTTTGAGCCCGTCTCTCACAAAATTTGACAGCTGCACTGAGCCAGAGAACATCCCCCCCACCACCCCTTCCCTTCACCAGCCATGCTGCCTGTGTGTGAGCCACATGATAACAAACAAACTGTAAATGTCACGCTCAATATCAGCTGGTTACATAACATATTATGTGTCTCTACTTCATACAATGAGAAGGCTGTGAAAGCAGAGCAGACATGTGACAACAGTTAGCACACATGTCCCAGTGATCTTACCAGCTCACTTAAGTTATATCAGGCTCTTACATTGAGTTGTTCTGTGGGAAAAGCTCCAATTCCCACTCTGGTGGTATAGGCCTTTGATACACCATACACTTCACCGATATTCAAAGGTGGGATGCCAAGACCCGTGCATGCCCCGCCCACGGTGCAGTTAGATGATGTCACAAAAGGATATGTGCCTAAAGAGAATAATTATATGTTACTACAGCACGGAATCCTTCCTTGATCCAAATAAATCCCCAAAGTATTAGATTTCATTTTATCTCGGCTGTGCCTACCAAAGTCAATGTCGAGGAGAGCAGCGTTGGCCCCTTCAACCAGAATTTTCTTCGGAGGTCCATGAAGAGCTTCGTACATGTAATAGACCCCGTCTCTGACCATCGGCCGCAATCTTTCAGCATACTCCTGCACAAGACAAGGAGAAAGAAATAATCCATTAAGTTGGGAATCCCAACAATCGCTCATCACTTATTAATCCTCAAAGTGATGCAACACAGGTTCATTGACCTTGAGCTTTTTCAGTTGGTCCTCAACATCAACTGTCAAGGATGGATACATGGATTGATACTGGTGGACAAGGTTCTTGAATCTTGAAGGAAAGGAAATGATGGATCATATAAAATTATAATATCGGTCTGGGGAGGGAACCTTATTTTTCATATTTCCCATGATCCCTACCTTGTGGAGAAGTCCTTAAAGTCGCCCAGGAGGTCACACACCCGTAGGCCGGTGCGAGATGCTTTGCTGGAGTATGCAGGTCCAATGCCCTTCTTGGTTGTTCCAATGCTGATATAATAAAACACAAGCAAGAGGAGGTAATGCAGAATAATGTGTAAAATAAAGTACATTCATACTGAGTGTAGTACATGTGTGATGTGTTGTCTTCTGACTCAATATTGGCTGGTCTGGCTCACTGTGAACTATCTTCTCTAACCCTTACGTCTTTCCTTCTTGTGCTTGTCTTTCAGTTTCCTGCAAGCCATCGACGACCTGGTGGAAATCAAACACTGAGGAGAGAGAGCAAACAAATCAATAAGAGGCGACCTTCACACTATTAAAAGCATGAAGTCAATGCAGGTTGTGCTTCTAAAAACAGCTATTTATACTGTACACACCAAGGTGAGCTCTGTCTGAGACAATTAGTCTCTTCTCCCAGCCTTTCAGACCTGCCGGAGAGTTGAAATCACATCTACATTAGCATACACTAATC
Source organism: Acanthurus tractus (assembly GCA_029783725.1). NCBI lineage: Eukaryota > Metazoa > Chordata > Actinopteri > Acanthuriformes > Acanthuridae > Acanthurus > Acanthurus tractus. The sequence goes on along the minus strand of JAQNCA010000007.1, from coordinate 15,060,952 downwards.
TGAATTTACACTTTTGCATGATGTATCAAATGTAGTTTTTCAATTAGCCCACCTTTCTTCTCGTTTTTATCGCCTTCCTCAAACAGGCCAGGTAGATGTATGACCACTCCGTTACCTACAATGACATCAGAGGAGGAATATATAGACTCCACTCTGAATATATTCCTGATTGTGTCTCTATAAAACAAAAAAATTAAATGCATTACCAATGAGTGATGTGCTTTTGGGGTTGATGATTCCACTGGGGAGAAGGTGGAAGTCGTACTCCTTTCCATCCACCACCACTGTGTGTCCTGCATTGTTGCCCCCCTACAAAATCAAAGAAGGGTAAACATTATGTTCCATGGTTTATCCTGATAATGTTTTGATGACAATACAGTCAAACACAGTATGATGTTAACACCCAAAACCACCACCAAATATTCAGCCATACACACACGCCTCATCTTATTTTCGTGAGACGGTGATAAGCCACCCTCATCCCGAATCACCCTGCTTTTCCAGCCCCTATTTTAACAGACTTGGCTGGTGCTGGTGGATCCCTGGCTAAGACCTGGCCTTCTCACATATCAGGCCACCCTGAGAATGTGACCTCGCTCGAGCCTGGTGGGTGGGGCTCTCGAGCCTCCAGAACACAGGGTGCCAGTCCTGTCAGTAGAGAAAGTACAACAAGTCCAACACAGCAACTGTTGGCAGGTTTCACTGTGCGACCCAGTGCTGGAGTGACCTCTGGTTTCTGACCACAGGGTCTTATGTAAGCAGACAGAAACTGACCTGTCTGGAGGTGTTTTTATTAGGAGGAATGGATTTTAATGCATCTCAAATCCAGTCTTTCCAGTCAGTAATCTCTCCATGAGCAGCTCAATAGGTCACTCACAGCAACTTTGCACTGGGTTTAGAGGTGGAAACGAGAATTAACCGTTAAATCAGGCTTCTACATTGTGCCTGCTGATACCAAAGTGATAAATAATGACATTTGCCATTCTAGATGTCAAACATGTTTTGAAATTTGAGGATAATGACCATAACTCCTCTGTTTCATCACCTCTAAATGCACCATTGCAAAAACTACAGTACATAAGGCAAACTATGGTTTCCTGTGAAAGTCAGAAATATTTACCAGTTAACAAACAACATATTTGTTCAAATATTGCCCGAATCACAGAGGAGGTACAAGAATTCCCGACCTGACACCTGTTACGCTCTTCCAGGCCGCCGCTGACAGATTCCGTTGTGAGGTTATAAATTAACGGAATAAAACGCCATTCAGCAACAATGCGAGGACACGCCCCTCCTAAAAAGCTCCTCTGAAATCACGAATTCAAGCATTTACCTGACATCTGCACACAAAGTCAGCCTCAGTCGCCAGCAGGTCCACGACTTTCCCCTTTCCCTCGTCTCCCCACTGAGCGCCGAGCACCACCGTCGCTTTGTTCCCCGCGTCGTTGCGCGATCGCTTCTGTCCGGCCGCGGCGGGTTGATTCATGTTTTTGTGGTCTTTCGCCGACCAGGTGAGCGACATGGTGGCGGTGGCTTTAGTCTGTCCGTCTCAAGAAGACTGGACCATCTGCAAGGGTGGCAATGCCATATCTGTAACTTCATAGCCGATGATGTCAGAGGCAGACGCGCAAGGGTTGCGTGGCTGTGCTCCGGCGAGTTGTCTCCAAGGCTGTGACAAGCAACGAGAAAACAGCCGCACAACAGCAGCCACGGCAATGAATGGAGACAGATTCCCCATTAAAAGTCAATTATGACAGTAAATGCGCGTGGCATGCCTGATAGGACTTTTCTCATTAATTCTTAGGGCCTCATTACCAGCATCCGTGTGAAAGGGTTGATTAAAAACAAACTAGCTGAACAGGAAATTCACTTTTATTAAAATATATTTCACATTAAAAGTTACAGTCCATTAAATGTAGTTCTATTTCATGTTAGAGAGATCATCTGGATAATATATAAAGATAATAAGACACAGTTTCAAGCAGTTTTTTCTTTGTGATGATGAATTAAATACTGTATGTTGCACCAAACACTGCATCTTTCTCCCTATAGGTGCTGAACCGTAGAGAATATAGCAAAACACATTCACTGCATATTACAACAAGTATACAAAACATATAAAGCACATTCATCTCTTTTGAATAGTTCTGAATCCAAGCACTCTTATTCACAAAAACTAACTTTTTTTGTTTTGTTTCTTTTTTTTTTTACATAAAGTGACAGGTTAATCTATGCTGTAAAGATCCCAGCGATGCCTTAGGTGCGTTTACTCTTCTTGGTCTTGAAAAACAAATCATTGCCAAAGGAAGACCTCTGCATCTTCTCCAAGTAGTCAAAACTGATGTAGTCTCACAAAATAAAATGTACTTCAGTCTTTCCAGCTCAGAAATCCAGTGTCAAATCAACATTTTCTTTTTCCTCTCGATTTCCTCTTTCTTGAATCACCTACAGGGAAACAAAGACTAAAATGAATAATCGGAGCAACAAACATCTAAATAAAACACTTTAATATATTTTAAGTTTATTGTGCAAAACATAACTACATCAGCTTTTATATTGGTAATTTTTTTTAAGTGGTAAAAAAAAAAACAACTTTAATGCATTTACATCACATACAGTATCTTTCATCAAATATCAGATCAACAAAGCACAGTTTACAGGAAGCACACGAGACTGTGTTAGTAGGTTAAACAGTCCCAGTTGCGGATTGGAGAGATGGACAAAAAAATATGGAAAGAGACACAAAAGTGACAGCTTTCATGAGATAACTCAGTCCACTATGGCGTCACAAAGACTTCACAAACTGCGAGGCTGTTTGAGACCAGAAAACTTGGACCATGTTTTACTTAAAATCACTTGTTGAGGAGGATTAAGTGCTGCACATAAAAGTAATTAAAAGGATTAGTTCTCCCCTGGTTTGATATTAGAATCACCTTATGATTTATTTCAAATACCATTAAATTTCTTGGCCTGATCACCATTGATTTTGTTAATAAGAGAGCAAAAAAGTGTTAAAAGCTGGACAACAGAGACAAATGAAATCCAGATTCCAGTTAGACCGACAAATGACGTGTTATTGGAGACAAAGCTTTCGGCGGTGATTGAACTCATTAGAATGATGTTCCTGCGCACAGTTTGCCATCCCACCGATTTGACCTACCTCACTGCAACACACAGCCTTTTTTATGTTTAGTGTGTCCTTTCCCACTGTTACCTTGTGTTTCAAAAAGTCAGAATGGAGAACAGAGCATTCAAACAAACTGACCATATTTGAATCCAGTCAACATTAAATCGGCAAATCAAGTGCTGAAAACACACACACACTCTTTTTATTAAATGCATGTCATCATGCAAAATAATTATGGATATATATTAAAATAGCCCGTACATAAAATATAAAAAGTTAAATGTAATAAAAATAAAAGACATAAGGATTTTCCTTTAAAATGCATTAAAAAACTAGCATTCCAAATATGCTCTTTATTGAAGTTGATGGATAGATTACCTTGGTTACTCTTCTTTTTGCTTCGTTTAAATATGCTTGGCTGTTTCTTTGGTTCTGGCTTAAGGGGCTGAGGCTCTGCTTCAGACACTGATGGCAGATCTTCTGACCCCGGTCCATCTGGGACGTCCCACCCCTCGATGCCCTCACTGGGTGTCGTCACATTGCTTTTAGGGTCCGATTGTTTGTAACTCACATCTTTGACAATAATGTGTTCCTGCTCTTTTTGACTCTTCTCTTGTCCTACAGTCTCTGTTAAATGGCTTAATTTATCACTAGTTTCACCTTCCAGTATATTGCTTTCACTACTCTGAGTCACATTGTCTGTATTGGGTGAAGGGCTTTCTTTGATCTGAACATTTACACTGATGTCCCCTGGCTCCTCAGGCATCGGCTTCTCAGGTGCCAGGCTGGAAGTGCCGTCTGACACAGCATCGAGCAGTTCGAAATCGGAGAGGGAAGATGGGCTGAGGACGCTGGTCTCCGTCGAGTCCACTGAAAAGCCGTTTGCGGGGAGACACGGTGTGTGTTCTGCTTCAACCTGAGGCTGAGGTTGCGTCGAAGCTGGTGAAGACACTGCAGGCTCCTGTGGGTGTTGCCCACCCTGCAGTGAAGTAGGTCTTTCTAGGGGTGCCTGCGTCGTTTTGGCTGCTTCTCCTGGGAGTGTGTTGGGAGGTGCAGCTGCTCCGTCTTGCGCCGCACTCTGTAGTGCTGGTGGAGTGTCTTCTGATGGACTTAGGAAGCCGTTCACTTCGCCTGTGCTGGGCAGGCGACCCTCGGTCTGAGCGGTAACGGTGGCCGTTTCTTCGGCTCCTTCGTTTACAGGCTTCACACTTGAGCCTGAGGGGGAGAAATAGATAGGGTTGATCGTGTAGATAAATACCTCAAAAACATCATTATCTCTGCAATGGTGCAATACTTCACAGAGAGCAACCATGCATGAAAATAAAAAGCTAATGAGGCTCAGCAAAGCAACTAAGTGATGGAGCTAGCACAGCAGGACGGCATGTGGGTGTCAAAGCAATATAAAGAGCCTAGACAAAGCAGCAGGGCTGTGTTGTGGCTCGCAGCTATGTGGCTCAGCAGCGGCGCTAGGAACTGCGGATGGAGGCCACAGTCTCGTGTCCTTACCGGATGGGCAGGTATCCCTACGAATTTCACTAGAAGGGAGGCTTTCCGAATCGCACCTTGGTCTGGTCTTTCTTAGGCTGAAACCTTTCCTGATGTCTGCCAGGAGATGGTCGATGATGCAGCCGTCGTTCTGCGGCACAAAGCCTTTCTTGACTGGTTAAAAAAGAAAAAGTGAGGGAAAAGGAAGCCTTAAAACACATGCTATTCAAATTACATGGTTTAGAATTGCTAATGCGGTGGAAAAAAAAGGAGGGCTGTTCACAACTTACTTATTTTTCCATTCTCTCCCTTCTGTCTCTTGGATTCCTCTTCTGCCAGCTGCTTCTTTCTCTTCTCTGCCTTGGCTGCCTGCTCTCTTCTGGTTTTGTTTTCCTGTTAGCAGAGAAGTCAGCATGTCACTCACTGCCAAGAACACAGTGTACATAGCAATTTATCTTTGTGTCATTTGTGCAGAGACATAATAACATATTTCAATTTTTCCAAAGCATAAAGATAGCCATGTTAGACAGGAAACACCAGCCCCATACTGAAGATGTGCATTCATTTGCACACATATAATGCCTAACATTCACAATGTATCCTCTCTAACCTTCAGAGCCTTGATGAAAAGTCCTCGGAAGGTCTTGATGGTCCCGAAGAGTTCCTCAAGCGACAGCTGACTGGCATCCTCACACAAATAGACAGCCAGTTCGCTCTTCTTCTTCTCGATCTCAGTGAACCTCTCACTTAGAGCTCGACACGCCTCCAGACTTTCCTGCAGTAGTGGAAAAGAATTTAGATCAGAGTCCAATAACACCAAAGGCCTGTCAAAATTTGGCTCCCGTTGCAGAGCAGAGAATATAACCTCACCTCAAGAACTTTTGCATACTGCTCCTTCACCTCTTCCACAGAGTTGGACACCTTCTTGGCCGTCTCATTAAGTCTTTTAAGTAAGGCACTGGCTTCTGACTGAACAGAGTCCAGATTAACTCTGCGGGAAAAGTACAGTTTATGAAATGTCTGTTACAGCTCCATCAAGGGACCAATTAAAAAAGGAAGACAATAAGCTGACGTTATGTAAAAAGGTTTTTATACCCTGCTGCTTTTTCACAGATCTCTATATCATCTGGCAGCTCCAGCAGCTCCGGGTGGTTCGCCTCTGCTTCCTTTACAAAACAAGCCGCACATAGTGTAACCAAGTAGTTCATAATTAAAAGGTGGAAAAAAAAAAAAAGTTATGCTAGCTGTGAAGCCAGTTCATATACCTCCAGGATGTGATGGAGCAGCGTAATGCGGCCCTTGTTGGCCTTGGTCTCTGTGAGCTTGAGCAGAGAGCTGATCTTGAAGCCCTCGGCGTTCCCTGTGTGACTTCCCTGGAAGCAGACACATGATTAAAATTGCAAGCTCTGTCTAAATGTCAGCTAAGTAAAGTAACTAAATGAAATATACATGAGACAGCAGAGATTCTTACATAGTTGAGAAAATTGCCGACATCAAGGATGAGCCTGCAGAAACTGGGCATGAGCGTGCTCTTTCTGAGGGCTGAGAAATGTGTTACACCGTCTTAATTTAATGATATATAATATGCTGAGCGGGATAATTAGAAACAAATGACAACTGCACACATGCCCATTGAGCTCATTTAGGGTCAACTTACACTGGCAGGCCTCCTCCACTAGCTTGACTTTAGGTTTGAGCATATCCAACACTGATGACGTCTCCTCACACAACAACATGCACTCAATCCTTAACTGATAACTGGGGAGACAGAGCCAGAAAGGAAGTAAACAAGGAGCCAAGAACAGCAGTATGCATGCGGCGTGAACACGCGCAAGAGTGAAAACTGTTACCATGACACAGTGAGCAGGGAGGTGTAGAAACGATCAACATTTGCCAGCTTGTCTTTTTCTCCTTGGAAGGACTTTAAATTTTCAATCTACATTTTAATAAAAAGCACAAGACAGTGAGTCAGACGTTTGCCATTTTCAAGTTAATTACGATCAAAGGCAAATATGTTTGTATAAAGTCTCTGGATAAGAATGATGATTAGCACAAACCTCATGCTTCTCTGGTAGGAGCTTTAGAAGCTGTTTTAGCACCTCTACATCGAACCTGGTACGGTCCCCATTTTGAATCATGGCTACAAAATCCTCATTTGTGCTACACAGAGAAAATATAATCAATTTATTTAGAAACGGACCAGAATATGTTTTAAAAAATGTAAATAATGTGTAAAATCTTACCATTTGAACTGCTTTAGGAATATGTTCAAATTCAAGTTTTTCTTTGGATCAATGAATGTTATCTGTATTTTAATTTAAAAAAAAAGGAATTAGAGAGACATATTGATAGTTCAGCACAGATAATCAGGTGTGTGTGTTCTGGGTGCTGCAGCTCTGAGGAGCCGTGTCGAGTGTCCACCTTAGCGCACCTCTTTAGGCTCCTTCTTGACAGGAGCAGCTGCCCCCTTGTCTTTGTGTTCGGTCACTGGGAGACAGAACAGCTGCTCGATACTGCTGTAGTCCGGCTCCCGAGGAGGAGGCTCTTTCTGAACCGAGGCCCACATGGAGTGACCATCTGTGTGTGTGTGTGAGTGTGTGTGTGTGTGGGCAGGAAGAGAGGGACATGTCACGGGCTCATGTCGCACCAATTTAAAATTAACAGCTGAAACTCATCTGAAAGTTAAACACAGGGGAATCCTCTACAACACCCACATTCAATAATTAGCAAATCTGTAAAAATGTATTTGGTTTAGTTTGCTTAAGTCAGCGTAGCTCCTCCATCACCTGTCCTACAGACATGCACCTTCTGCCACTGTATTTACTCATATTTCCCATATACCTGAAGGGCTGAATGATGTCTGGATGGATGGAAACATTCTAAAATTTCACTTTTTAGTTACATCATATACCAAAAGGTAGAGTTTGCTAAATGACAGACTGTGGTTAAAGTAAATTATGTCCTCACAAGACCTTTTAATCCACTCACCAGTAACAGCTCGGAGTTTCTGCCAGTTGAGCTTCTTCATCCTCAGGGTGGGGCATCGGTTTGCCTTGATGGGCGCAGCACACCCCAGAATGTGGCTACTCTGAGCCACAATCATGCCTGGGGGAGGAGGAGGTGGAGGCGGCATGCCAGGTAAGGGAGGTGGTGGCGGTGGACCGCCACCCATCCCTGGTAATGGTGGCGGAGGCGGTGGCGGAGGCATGCCTGGACCACCGGGCAGTGGCGGTGGTGGCGGCGGCGGTGGCATTCCGGGCAAGGGAGGAGGTGGTGGCGGTCCACCAAACCCCCCCGGCAGTGGTGGGGGAGGGGGAGGAGGAGGAGGTGGGCACTGGTTAGAAGGCTGGAGCGGGGACCCGGCCATGATTGGGGGTGGTGGAGGAGGAGGCGGCGGGGGTGGAGGGGGAGGTGGCGGGGCGGCACAAAGCGGCTTCTGAGAGGAAGTGACGCACGTGTCCGGCTTCTCTCCGTCCTGTTGATCCGCGTCCGTCTGCACGGCCTTATCCGCCTTCGCCAGCAGCCCGTCCACCTCGTGACGACCCTCGCAGCCTTTGGAGAACATCAGCCGCTGCATGATCTTCTCACAGGACTCCATCTGAGCTGGAGTGCAGATTCC
>JAQNCA010000007.1:15008521-15030893 GCA_029783725.1 Acanthurus tractus | reverse complement strand
AACAAACCATATGAGAGACAAAACTGCACCGGATATTACCCGGAGAAGATGTAGAAAAACAAAAAATATCACAATGCTGCAGGCCTGAGCTGTGTGTTGTTAACAAGGTGTCCCTGTGCATCTAGGAAACTCTGAAACACACCCAGGTGCTTTTCTTCTGTTTTTCGTCAAGCACTCCCATTTGATTGAGTTGAATTCTTGGGTCAGGAACAAAGGCTTTATCCGAGAGAGGCCTTTTTTTCACTGCTATATTATAATTATCAGTAAACCCATTAGATGATATTGCATGACTTGATGCACTTTGTCAGGAAAGCCCAGGATACGTAATAAAAATGTTGTTCGTGCCTTCAACGTGATTCATAGCATGTGCTCCATGTGCTTAATGCATGTAAATACGTGGCCATGTGACTTGTGGGGTGGGGGTGACCAGTAGGTGGCAGTGTTCCATTTTCAGTCTCATTCTGAGGTGTAATAGCCTAAATAGCACAGAGGGTGTCTTAGAATGTGTGAACTATTCAGGTGGTGAATTACAGCAGTGTCTAATGAAGAGTAAAGACATATAATTTGCTGTCACTCAAAAAACCAATATGTTCGTGTGCGCATTAATCACCAGATCGCTCGTTTGAGAGAGGAGGGATCCAGGCAACTTGAAGAGGAACAGAGGCTCATCAGAGAGCAGATCCAGAGAGAAAGAGAAGCACAGCAGCAGCAACCAGGAGGCTATGCTCAGAGACGTAGGTCCACTTTAAGATTTACCCCCATCTGATAAACTGGTTAACCAAACCAGTTAAGTGCAGTTCTGGCCTCTCTTTGGCCTCCCTGGTTGCTCGGATAAATCCAGTAAAAACCTTTTACTATCCTGAAAGCCTCAGCTGAGTGAACTTCTGTGTTTACCAACCATTATGCTATCAGTCCAACCACAGCAGTCACCAGGCACCCTGTGGTTCACCAAATATTCCTCACAGAAAAAACAATAAGTATAACTGAATGCATATTTTAAGTTATGTTTTGCTTTAAAAGTCTTTGAAGAGGTCTGTTTTAGTTTCTCGGCAGTAAGTCAACTTTGCGAGGTTGCATACAAATGCTAAGCACACAAACACACGCAGAGTTGCCCATCAAACTTTTAACCTATTGAAAGTACTTTAACATGAAGGCTTCGGTGCTTCCATCCTGGAGACAGGAAAAAATTAATGGTCTTGTAAAATAAGACTATGGAAGTGTGGGTATTTAAGAAAAGCACTGATTCTTGGCTCTAGACTAGATTCCTTTTTGTGGCTGGACAATTACTCATGCGTAGTCAGCACGTCTTTTAGTCTCTTCTATTTGCACGCAGTCAGGCCTCCCCAGCCCTCCCCTGGATCGGCACTCTGTCTGTTCCATCTCAAGAGGCACTCAGTGGATCATCAGACTGTAGCAAGAACCATACATTTACCGCGTGACGGCAAATTTAAAATTGCTGTTTATCTGCTTAAGTCCCTTGGCTGCTATTTTGAGTGCCATATTTCTTGTCTCGACAAAACAATTGTTTCATTGTCTTGTCACTGAACTCTCTCATCTCTCCCCTCATGTTTTTTTTTCTTTCTCAGAATCAGGAGTGGAGAGATGTTCCAAGAGCAGTGTGACCCCCACAGTGAAGGTAAGGTTTGCAACTGTAAGGTTTTCAGACAATGGATGAGATTGGGAAGAGAAGTCAGGATGATAATTCCTGGGGAATAACCTAGGAAAATGGATAAGTGGAGGAGGTGGGGGGGTCCCAGAACATTCAGAAGGAACTGGTCAATTTGAGTTTAAGTGCAGGCAGAACCTCAGCTTGGACTTCGCTAGAGCTCAAGACATTTGTAATTCATTATTCGGAGACCACATACGCAGTCTCACCACTGAACGTACAAGTTGTTCTAACGCCCGTTCCTCCAGAGTGGGCCCGACGTCGTCAGGAGACCTGCAACTATGCCAAGTGAGGGCTTATTATATTTCCTTCTGGAAGCGGCCTAGCCTTCACATATTAACAGACACTGGGGATGTTAGCTAATGTGTTTAGACATTAAATCTGGTTTTAAAATTTGATAGCCATCTAGTGCAGCAGTGTATTCCCCAACATTTGTGTATTCAGTTAGAAAAATAAACAGCAGTCTAACTGTATCACAGGTCATGTTCAAGGACATGGGAACATTACTGCATAGATCCGTCTCTAAGGCCATTGAGTTGCATCAACTATTAAAATTTAAAATCTGTTCTAACCAATCTATTTTTTCTTACGTTGACTCTCAACTTAGACCATGTTGTTGTTTTTACTGTACAGTAAAAGAAACAAATATTTAACCTGCTGTAAAGTTATTCCGGTATTCAAGATTAAAACTGATTTCTTAATTAAACAAATATTTGGGATAATTAGATAAGTGATTTCAACAAAATTAACATGGTGTAGATAGATCAATGAATCTGACATCAATCATCCTTTACAATATTAAAGAAAAGAGGAATCTGGTTTTTCCCCAGGAGCCAAACTTGTGAAATACACAACAAATTGTCATAACTTTTATACTTTAACCTAAAGTACCGATAAAGAGCACAACAAACCATATATTCAATATGTACATGAGATGTATTTTTCATATTAAAAGTACATATACATATGTATAACATATACATTTATGTTTGTGTGTCTCTTCAGAAGGCAACGTACAAAAACATCTGAGCTTAGACCATTGTATCTAAAATTAAAAAAGGAAAAAACAAAAGTTCCCCCCCAAAAAATGGATGGATATTTGATGGGCCAATGGATTTTTGGCCCATCTTGGGTCTTGCCCCTAAATTTGAAAAATGCTGCTTTAAACGATCCCATTGATTTTGACGTTATGACAGCTCTCTAAAATTGTATAATTTTCAAGGTAAGTGAACATCAGAAGCATGTTGAACCATTTGGTTCGGCTCCACTAATCTCTTTCCAATCTGTATATTTACCGAAACTCAAAGCAGGAGAACAAAGCAATGTGTCCGTGTTGTGGGCTTAAAAAATACTTATCACAACATGCAAAAAACATCATATTTGAAGATTGATGGGTAGGAAATTTATCAGAGGGTACAGGAGACTGCTCTTGGACCGAGAATGTACATTTTCAACCGTAATTGTTGGTAAAAGAGGCTATGTAGACATGGAAGTTCCCAGAAATCCTGTTTCTCTGACAGTGAGCAGAATGCTGGCACTGACTCAACACTTGCTTGCAATTTATAATACTACTTTAAGCAGTTAGTGTGAAATTGGCTAGACTCTGCTTTACTTTGAAGATGGATATGAGAAGTTGCACAATATCTGTTTTTAGGAATACGGGAATTCATTTAGTGATGGGACTCCAAAAAACAAAAAAAAGAAAAATTATAAAGTATCATGTGGTCTTTTGTGGAAGCAGATCATTGGAGCTGTTCAGCTTTTGCTGAAAACAGTTATATTTTAATTCTCCGAACAGCATTCACACAGTGCAAAATGGCAAAGTATCAAGACTTAAGTAAAGACACAGAATCATATTTGTTACACAAGCAAATAAGCTAACCACAGCTCAAACAAAGACAGAACACATTCCAGTTGAGAACTTCCTCTCTTTCTGCCCAGGAGAGATTACTGTGGCCATCGACCTGCTTTAGATTACTCAGTCATTATAGTGTCTGGCTTTGTGCCTTGTTCTGCGAAGCTATAGTTAAGCAGGTGAGTCACCGTGTATTCTATTGTCCAGGACCCTGTGTGTTAATTTTCACCCTTTATGGCTGCTCAGCACCCTCGGTATGAATGGAAATTAACTGCAGGTCTCACAGGTGGTGCTGAGATGATGTTCCAAGAGCTGAACAATGTAATTTCTCCCTTAACTTCAGTCTGTCTTGATGGTTATGGTAATCTGTGTGTCATCGGTGCCAAGTCTGTTTGTCTCCTGGTCAGCTGAATTTAATTAATTGTGCTCTACTTCTTGGATATTATCATGCAGTTCTTTAATTCTGAAATTACTAAGCCTTCCCGACTAACACAGGCCTGTACTTCTGTCTATTTTTTCTCACTCTAGCTGAAGTGGAAGTGTAAAAAAGATGACGGGACGAATGGAGGCTACTCTGAGGACACTCTTTTGAAACTTCTACAAAAGGTACACGTCCTGCAAATTAAATAAGTAGTACCTCAATAATACAAGACAAGTAGCTTGTACAGCAAAACACTTAACTTGGCTTAACTTAAGGATTGATGTTTTTTCACATAACTGAGTAACAATGAGGTTCCATTTTGGTTTGGGTGATACAATCATATGTGCCTTGAGACCGAGATAACTAGACCTTTATTATATCTGTACAAGGACATTACAGGTATGTTTAAATACTATATAATGAGCAAGCTGGCTTTACAAAAATTTTGGATTTAAAGGTATTTTGCATCAATGTGATAAAATACTTAATTAAGCTAAGCCTTGAGTTGACTGGATTAACCTATGACAGACATTCACATCTCGGTATTTAATCTATAAATTATTTCTCATTTGCTTTTTTGGAAGTTCTCTCTGTCAGAATATATATTGCTATCACAACATAAAACTACATATAATATATAATGATAAAATTCATCGGTTTATCCTTGCTGTCCCAAAGCAGAGCTTCATGGCAACAAATCTGCCTGCAGAGTCCGGCCGTATTTGAGGTCTGCATGACATCAGCGCTGTAGATTGTTTTATTCTTTCCCTTAAATGAGGCCCATTAAGTTTTGTTGCAGTGAAAGTGCTGAGGGCAATGTTGTAGTGCCCTTTTAAAGCCATGCACGCCATTGTTTGTGCCCCTCTTACCAGGTGATTAAGCAGTGCCAAGGGAGGCATTAGGAAATGTGCTCTTCTCATGCAACCCAGTACCACCTTATACTAGGATCAGTCGCAAGGGGTTTTTTGGCGGGGCGTAGGTTGGCCTGAAATGAGGATAGGGCAAGTGTCGCTGACGTCAAGCTGTGCAAAAAGGGCGTCTGAATTTCTCCACTGCACGAATTTAATCAGTAAAGTCCCAGGCAGGAGAGCTTTGTCATAATAAATACTGGAAAAAAAGTGTGTTTCCTTTTTACATTCAGAGAAAAGGGAATAAGTTTTTAGAAAAAAGAATTGTTTGAGATGGCAAGCTCCAGTTAGTGACAGTTAATGATTTGGGCAATAGAAATAGCCACCGTTGCGTGGGAAAGTGAGCATACTACGTGTGTGCTTCTGGATGCGTACGTGTGCAGACTTGTGTACTTTGGCCGCTTAAAATAATACATCTTCGGTAAGGGGGGAAAAAACATGTTAAGATATTTATATTTTATGAAACAGAGGCCTTTTGAGAGTCTCCTTTGTCACTGTTGGCTTGCTCAAGAGTATCCTTAGTAAGCATTGGCATTCCTGGACTTTCCCGTTCCCAGACAGCTACATTTTCACAGGATGAGATTGTCAAAGGCCACGTCCCTCCTACTCTTTGCTGCCAAACCCCTGATTTAGGCTGTGAGAGGTTAATAGCAGAAGGCCTCGGTTATAGGTGATACAAACCCCGAGGAATTTAGAAAACCCATTTCTTGCTAAAAACCACATTTTTCTTACCTTCCTCCTCTTTTCTCCTTCTCCCTCAGAAAGAGTTTAGGTAATGACTTAGATGCTCTTCACTCAGCTCCCCTTTTTGGCCAACCTTTCCTCCCAGCTCTGATTTGTGGCGGGGAGTCGGATAAGAGCCACATCTAATTCCAACTTACATGCCAAAAATATTGTTTATGAAATCTTGTCACTGCACAAGGAGTTACTAAAATGCTGACATCTTGTATCATCTCTTGTCTCTTTTGAGAAGTCACAGAGATCTCACTTCTGTACATGATGTTACTTGAATGTTCTTTGCATGTATCACTGGCTCTGTACCAAACATACAAACCCTGTCTTCAGAGATTAGGTTTGATAACCAAACACATATTGAATCTAACTTTTATCCAGAAGTCTATTATATTCACTTGTGTTTTGAGTTTTTCAGTCTGCATATGCTTTGTGTTTTCATGGTTATGGGTTGTGCTGTAAAAGGAAACACAAATTTGAATGTTTGCATCTCTCCTTTTCCTCCATTTAACTTTTATTTCATTCTCTTTTTTTTTACCTCTAGTATGGGGATGTTTTGAATGTGTTGGTGTCCAGTAAGAAGAGAGGAAGCGCTGTGGTTGAATTTGCAACTGTGAGAGCAGCTGTAAGTACCTAACTTTTCCCCAGTTAGTGTCCTTATTCTGTTTTTTCAATAATAAACATATTTTTTAAAACAGATATTTGCATAGAACCACATTTGTTTACTACTCAGTTGCCTCCAAGTCTCAGGTCACCTGCTGAGTTTGATTACTAGTAAGAATGACACCTGTCAAAGACTTTCCAGCCTCAGGACTGTTCCTGCAACCCAAACTGCTGTTTTAGTCATTCTGTACTGTATCACTGTGCTGATTGGAATCATTGGACGGAAGGACTCAAGCCGCTTCATTGTTCCACACTGTCTGGATCCTCAGGCCCTTTGTCCTGATGGTGTGCTTTTTTGTTGTGGCTTCCTCACCATAACGTGTGGTTTTCCTCCAAAGAACATATCTGCCAGTCTACAGGGATCTGGGCAAAGGCTCTGTGGTCTCCGCCTGCCCAAATTCAGGTCCCAGCCTTTCTGTTGGACAAGTTACAATCCACCTTTGTCCTTGTCTACATGTGTTTTTTATATGTCTATTGTACCAACAAGCCCTGCACAAATACCCAGGAGCGAGATGGATGCAAAACAAATATTACAGATTTCAAGACAAGTTTTTTTCTCTCATTAAAATACTGACAGACAAATTATAAGAAGATCTACTCACAATTTTTTGTGTTTTCAGGAGCTGGCGGTAAAGAATGAAAGTGGCCTGAGTGAAAACCCTTTGAAGATTTCATGGCTTGAGGGACAACCTGATGTTATTGCCCCGGCATCTCACCCTGGCCAGTCAATGTCTGCACAGGTACCAGTACAACCAGGGAATTCAGTGTTGTCATTCCCTTCCTCACACATGAAGCTTGTTGGCATGTTACAATGTCTTCCCATGTCCACAGCTTCCAACACAAATAATATTGCCTAAACACTGTCCAAGAAAAGAGGTATGTAAACCTTCTGAGGTTTTATTTTCGTATCAGTGTTGCAAATATGGCCTGAATGCTTGTGCTCCCCTCGTCTGACCTAGAACAATGTGTTTAGTTAAGTGGACCTCGGTTTATTTGCTTTGGAGTGGTGAGGGGCTTGCTCGGCGCTGGCCAGAAACCCCTAGTCAGGACACTCGCTAATGGGCCTGACCTAGGGGACCCCAGGAATGCTGGTAACCTGGCACATGAGTCAGACTAAATGCCTGCACTGCTCCCAAGTAAGTCTTTGTCTCCTTTGCCATTGATAATTTAGCAATAGAGACACAGGCGCAGATAAACATGTTTTCAGTTTAGTTTGTTTGTTTCTCAGCAAGATTATGGAGATACTGATTTTCATTAGAACTTAGTGGAAGGGTGTAGTGCCGACCAAGGAAGAACCCATAAAGTTTTGCCAGGGATCTGCATCATGAGACAGATGTGTGAGTTATTTTTCACTGTTGTTGACATTGTGAGATTGGGCAGTTAGCCCTGATGGAATAAATGCCTGAATTTTTATCATTCAGTAAATGATAATAAAGTCCAGCAGTGACCAAACATAGCCAATTGTGGAGATTCAATGATTCCTCATCAACACCGACCATTTATGGGTATCAGTAATCATCCGAATCCTCTGAAGAAGCCCAAACTTATACTGAAAACAGTCAGCATTGAGCTCCGGTGACCCTGTTTTCACGGGAGAGCCAATACATTTGTTAGATTGCCATATAGCCAAAAGCAACCATTTTTTCTGAAACTAATGTGTGGCTATGCGTAACTACACACATATCATGAAATTAATCATATTACTCACATCCAAATGTGAATTATCTGCAATAAACTCAACCAGTGATGTTAAAAAAATATTTAAACATTACAATTAATTAAAACTATATTTACATAAATCACAGATTTTCAGATACATTCAGATATACACAAGGGTTGTACTTGCAGATATGCATAACATAGAAGAGAGGATTATTGGCCCAGGTGGCCTAACTTTTGGGGCTAATTTGGTTCTTTACTAATTTGGTTTTTCTTTCTGCAAGCCAAAGAATGCTGCACAAAACTGTACTACAGCAGTGAAAAAATCTGAAAAACTATGTGAAAACATTTTTCTCTTATGTATTTCCTCCTGTGATTTGGAAATCAAAGTAGTCTACACTGGATTCTAAACCTTTTTTTGACCAATTTTGCATGGCTACTATTTTGTCTTTCACGTCCAGCACACATGCAGACACCAGAGGCATGCAAACTATTTTCTTGTCCAATGATAATGTCATTCCAGCTATATTCACTGAGAATCTACAAATCTTTTCTTCCTACGGTTTCAGTTTTGAGTCACCTACATTTTGCCCTTTACCTGTGAAGGCTTTATCTTAAAGCTTGCAGATCAGTAGACTCTCTGCCTGCTTATCTGTGTCACCAGAGCTGCAGCTGAACTGGGTTTCACCCCTCAGCCCACAGCAGTGTCTCAAACACCCTAGTCAAGGCTAACATGTGAGACCCAGCCTGCATGCTGGGACTTGTCATTCTAATCTCTTTAAATGTTATTATGGTAACCCAGTTTGCCTTACAGATATCCAAAGCTGATTTCTCCTTTTTTTTTTTTGTCCTGCCCCTGAGAATAAAAACAATACCATGGCTCAGTAATTTTCGCATTAGGCCTCAGTGTGCTTACTTTATGTTTCAAAAGCCCCACATGACAAAATGGTTTAACCAGTGTAGTCATTAGTAATGTTGTTCCACATCTCGCCTGGGGTCAATGAACATAGGAGGCATTCGAGAAACAGAGATAGAGGTAATAAGAGGCTAGAGCCTTGGAGGTCTTTCACCTCGTACTCTATCTGAAATCTAAAAATCAGATCCCTCTCCTGTCTCCTGCCTCTCCATTTCACTCTGACACCAACCAGCTGCAATCACATAGGAGCAGCTCGAGGACTTGCTTCTTTAACCTCATCAATCCAAACATAGTGCTCAGAGAGTCCGAGTCTCACTTCAGGGAGCACAGAGACACAGATGCATGACTTCAGCCTCAGCTTCAGTTCCAGCTCTTGTCTTAATAAATTAATCTAGGGCCAATGTGAAGGCCAAACATAGTGTGGACTTAATACTTCCAAAAAACTTCTACAGGTTCCAAAAAACCAAACAGATGGCAAAAAGTAGACAAAGGATTCACACACTGAACTGAAGGCTCCCAGCATATTCAATTTAACAGCTGAATGTTTCGATCTTACAGAGATCTTCTTTATACATTGTTAAATAGCCATCACAAGGCAGCACAAACCCTACATTCAGAAATGCTCCCTTTCTTTTCCCTTTCGGTGCGTAATGTTTGCCCTGTGCACTGTTGCATGCAGTACTCATAAAACTGTGATGTGATACTTTGTCTTAAGAATGCCCTTTGAACTTTGAACGACACATCTGCTGCAGTTCATAAAGCAAAATTAAACACGTGATTTAAACACAAGTCACTGAAAAATAATTGTAGTATTAATGTCTAAATGAGCTGTTATCTGTCATGAGTCTTTTGTCATCTGTCAGTCAGATGTTTTGTATGTCTGGGCTCTTTCAATTTGACATATGTTACACAGCTTAAAGGTTGGGGGGCAGAAGTGGCAGAAAGGACACTGGCTTACATACTGCACAATGCAACAAGATGCAGTGTCACATCCTGGTATTTCTGCACTGCATTTGACTTTCTCTGTTTTGGACTTATTCTTTTTTTCTGACATGGTAAATAGTATAAATACAGAAAAAGTATCTTCTTTTCCTGGCACAATGAATAATAATAGTAATAATAAAGAATTCATATTCCAGCCCTGGAATTGACTCTGCTTTAATTACTCAAAAAAAAAAAAAATCTGTTAGTAATCAATACAGTATGTGGATCCATTATCAGAAATTTGACAATATGAAGTGCCTAATGAAGAAGAGGCCACAAATTCCCCTTGAAGGCCCCCTGCAGGGTCTAGAGACCTGGAACATTGCTAACTTTACTGTGCTGTATAAAAATTTCTCCGTTCCTGCAGACAGACACTGAGGAGACCTGTTGAACTGTTGGCTCTGTTTTTGTTCTGCTCGTCCAGAAATCTGATATGACATGATTTACAGCGAGGCCCCTACTGCATTTACCCAGTTTTTCTCACCATGGATATTAAAAATTTCATAATAGGGAAGGATCACATCTTCGACTCTATGTGGAATTGCTCCCCATGCTCCTGACTTAATTCAGACCCCTCTTTTGAGAAAGGATCTAGTTTCATCTGCAGACAGTTCTTTTTTGTCTGTCTCTTTGGCCTTTGACATGATGAACTGTCATAGTTTGAGACTAGGAAATGGGCAGCTTTATAAAAGAAGACCTTAAGTCATCTCATTAGTACAAGCAGTGCTTTTAGCACTGAATTGTAGTTGCAAATCTCCCTGAACCCTGAATGAGTCATGATGTCTGAATGAACCAGAAGTAGAGATAATAAACAGTTGCTTTACATTAATCGTAGCTTGCGTGGTAAAAGAAACAGCGCTTGACTCAGACATTGCACAAGTATGTGCAGTAATGAGAGCTGTAAATAGTTGCTGCATCAAAATATGATTTCATAAGTAAAGAATAACTGGTTTTATGGATTCCGCAGAGTCTGATTAATGATTCACATCTCACCTCCCAGACTGTCTCGGATATGGAATCACTAACAAACCATCTGCTTTGTCTTTGCCGGACGTAATGTTTGAGTCTCCATAGATATTATGTCATCATGAATCACTGTGTCCTGATTCATAGTTTATTGCGTAGTTTAGTTTACCATATTATTTAAAGTAAATGTATTATAAAGGATTTAAACTTGGGCTTTCTGTGCCTGCTTCTTCTATCCAGAGCCAAGGGAGTCATGACAGGCTTGTCACGACACAAACCAGATGCAGCAGATCAGCTATTCTGGGATTGTTTTTCCAGCCCGCTGGTTTGCCAGTGCTTGAAATGTGCACTCTCACCTAAAATGCCCCTGAGTCTGAGTGAGATGCGCTGTATGTGGCCATGCTGTTGGCATAATGAACCCGGCCTGACCCTTTCTCTAAATGAAGATATGTAGCCTCTAGGAAGGAAACTTTTATATTTTGTCGTGATTGGATCAATAATAGTAAAAATAACAATAATAACAATAATTCTAGTAGCGGGTCAGTATAAAAGCAGTATACAGCTGTGGGTGATATATCATCTGTGTGTAATGGGACCCTCAAGGAACAAAAGACCACACATTTAAAAAAAAATACACTGGTTCAGTATAGCTGAAAATATATAGCCTTGTTTTTGCATTTTCTCAGTAGACACAACATGGATTGCTTGGTGTAATGGAAGTGCGGTCAGAATTTTTTCAAATGAGTGTGTTGTGCCCAAATCATGCGTGTCATGACAGGGGTTAGCTGTTGTGGATTGGCTTGGCCCTGAACATCTATAACTTGAAAATATGTTCTGACATGATTCAGATAACATAAACAATATCAGTTTTCCCAAAAACCCTGTTGTCAGGCCATGCATAATTCAGCAGCATCAAGCCCCATGGGGAGATGCAATTACAGTAGAAGGACAAGTCTCTTATTTGCCAAAACAATATTTTTAGTTTTTAGTTAGTACCTGACAAAATAAATAAGTCATATGAGCCAGTCTTTAGTGAGATGAGAGGGTTTCTTGGTATTCTGTATGACAGCCAGTTTAGATTTTTGGAGGGAGAGAAGTGGTACCAGATGTGATTGGGATACTTCACAGCTCGGTCAGTTTGCGCAGCACAGACAAGATAATTTGTCTTCAATTATAGGCTCTTTCTTCTTGCATCAGTTATGCGGCTGAACACTTGTTAAACTTAACTTTATGTGAATTCTTAACACTGAGAACTCCTAGCAGCTTTGAGCAGGAATGATTTTTCATAAATCTAGCTAATTTTAGGAAATGTTTTCAAAAAACATGTCTGCAGTTTTCTTTATAAATTCTGGCCGAAGAAAATAAAAAACCAAATTTTTTTGGTATCTGATTTTTGGATGATTTTTTGCAATAGGTTAAAGTTCTTTAACCAGATTAGCGCAGTAATTTGCTTCCACAGCATCTGTCTGACATTGCACAAATCTTTTTTCTCCTGTGAATAAATGAGGCTTTCATCATTAAAAGCTATTATAGCAGACTGGGAAACACAGTCTGTGAAAGTGAATACCTCATTCTTCTGCTCATCCGGTAAAATAGCCTGTATAAAAGTTTGACAAATAACAGGCACACCTGGGTTAGCCATTGAATGTCACCTCTTTGTGACGCAGGTGTGCCTCAGAGCAGAGCTTGCCCAACCACTTAGCACTTGCTTCAAAGTCCACTGTACTACAGTTTTTTTTTTGTCTCCACATAAAATCCAGCTTGACATGTCTGTCTAATAAAGGTCTCCTGTGTCTCTCCACCTTGAAATAATATTGTTCTGCTTGTGTTGGATAATCCAAGGCTATAATTTTTGTAGAAACTCAAAGGTATGAATGACAAGGTCTATTGCCTCCACAGTGGCCGCCGACGGTTGAAAAGCCAAATAAACGTCCGTCCATCAGGGTGTGTAAACAGTCTCATACAAGCTCTCTCAAAATGTTGACACAACCAGCTCTATCCACAAAACCACCAATCGAGGAATTTGAAAGATATTTTTCTTTACTTTGCCAAAGTAAAAAACAATACATTTTTAATGCAAAAAAAATGTTCCACACTGTGTTGTTGTCATAACATTCACAAGAAAAAGGGACAATGTTATTCAATTTAAAATAAGAGATGCCAAAACATATATATATATAGTGCAGTCGTACCCACAAACAATGCTGTGTCTGTTTGGACATACATAGAGTTCTAAATCTATTGCTTAAAGTGAGACACTTGCGGTTCGTATATTTTACAGTGTGACCCTTGGGGAAGTTAGGAATTTGACTGGTTCTGGGTTTCCTGAACCAGCCTTTTCTTGCAACCCCCCTCAAAGGCTGCCTCTCTGCTTTTAAGACCTGAAGAAAGAAGAGTTTGATTGTATTAAATCTCAGCCTGACCACGCGTGCTTCCATGTGCACGCATGTGTTAAAATCCCTGTTCGTGTGTACAAGTGTATGTGAGAAGCGAGCATGTATTTTTGCACGTGTCGGGGGGGTCTGTTTTGTCAGAAGGTAGTGTTTAAACCCTCATCAGGACTTTTGCTGCAGTAATGGATGTCTCTGGTCCTCCTCCCTTGACACCCCCTGCATATGTGGAAGTATCACGTTACCCCTTACCACTTTCCCTCTCGTGTGCCACTCACCAAAGCATTGGACTCTGATTTGCAGCTAAGAAAACAGCCAACTCTAGCTCCTTTTTTTTTTTCTTCTTCTTCATCTGAGGTCTTGGACCTGTGGCCTGGCTTGGTCTGCAGCCCAACCTGCCACTACTGGCTGGCTTTTATTGGAAGCAGAGCTAAGTGTTTGTTTTCACTGCATTGTTGGGAATGAGAGATGGGGGGTACCTTGGTCTACCTTTGAGTGGGGCCTCTGGGATGCGTGCGGAGGAAAAATTGCCCTCTGCACACAATAGATTGGCAAGCACGCCAAGAGCCAAGACATCACAGCTCGAGGACCTTGGATTCCAGCCGCAGCTTTTCTTTTCTTAAACACAACACTCTTAAGTCTTAACAGCCGCCTTCTGTGCTGTGCCTTGAGTTTTGGGGGATTACAATAGCAAAAGAGAGAAGCTAAAAAAGTTGGAAATGTCCGGCTTGGAGTTTGACATGAGACAGAGTTCAATTATTAACTTAAACATTTTATCCCTGCACATTTTTTTGTTTAACCTTTCAAATGCGATCATGTTCAGTTCAAATGTTGTTTTAACATTTTTTTGGAAAATGCTGAAATTATCTTGAATATCAATCTTTCCAGTGTAGTCTTTGTCTCCTTTAAATGTTCTCTCCAAATGTTGCATGTCACTACTTGGTATTTAGAGATTAGAAAAACAGAAATCTCCAGTTTATTTAAACCATAACCACCAGTTTAGGATGCATGTTTTTCTGTAAAGTCAGAATGCGCCTCAGAAAACAGTTTTGATTTGTATCTCTACTCTGTATTCCAAACTCTTGATGAAGCCCTCCTGAAGCATTGGCTGTTATCTTGTCTAGTTGTGCAGTTTGTCCATGACCTGAAGAACATCATCCAGGATTGAAGGGCCCAGGTCGAGGCTAAAGGAAAAGCCATTGTCCTCATCCTTTTGCTGCTCAGTTGCTTGATCACAGGTGTCTGTGGAGTCCCCATCATTGTCTGAACTCAGGCTGCCCCATCCAGGCCTGCGTGTCTGACTGGAAGCAACGCTATTCTCTCCTGGGTCCCCATCCTCCTTTTCAATCTCTGTGTCTCCTTCCTCACTGTCCAGAAGAGGCATTGAACTGCTTTTCTTCTTCTTCTGGGACACGATGTGCTGGTGGTTTAAATTCCAGTCGGGACTCTCTGAACCCTCAGCCTCATCCAGGTTCAGACGTGGTGGCTTGGGTGGTGGAGAGCAAGCCATGAAGAGATTCTGCTCGCTCTGGGAGCTTTGAAGAAGCAGACCGTGGCCCATTTTTAAGAAGGACAGATCTCCAAAGCTGTCTGTATGGGCATCATTCCCAATATGCGAGATGTGGCGGAAATCAGCCAGTGGAAGGCTAATCATATTGACGGACAGCACCTCCCTGCGCTTCCTGCTGGGCCAACGACCAGAGGATGGCTTTCTGTACAACGATGTTCGAAGTGGCATCTTGAAAAATCTGGCTGAAGAAGACTAAAAATGTTCTTATATATCCTCAGATGTCTTTGTATTCTTTCACTCCAGTCTTTGGCAGTGAACCATTAGGAATTAGTGATGATCAAAAGCATAATGCCATCTGCAACGAAAAACAAGAAAAGAGAAAATCTAATTTAACAAATGGTGATCTCATGCCGTTTCTCTTATAAAGGTAATTTTTTATATCAATGCTGAATTGTAAATGAGTTTTTGATCAGACAGGTTTCCTCTCTTATCTCACTAGAATACGAAGCAGGTTGGTGCTTGTCATGTAATTCGGCACCAGATGTAAGTATTGGCCTCTATCAGTTGGCTTGATGTGAATCGGCAGCCATTGTTTAGAGATAGCACCTGCTCCACTCAATTTTGATTTAATGAAATTCAGTGTTATTTGGCAGCATGTTCTAACAGCGCTTTGAAGCTTTCATTTCTAAATATTTACTTTTCCAATCTCTGTTTTTCCCATAAACGCAGGTGTGGTCTGCTGCCTTTACTCTAAAAGAGGACTATTGGCCTATTTAAGACTTCCAGTAACAAGAGCAACAAAAATGCAGATCCCCAAATGGCTTTACCGTAACCTCTGTCAGGAATCATGATGATAGCTTCACTTTGGAACACATGTTTAGGATTTTGTTAAAAAAAAAAGAAAAAAAACCCAGGGATAAATTGAGTCTATTCTGCTGAGGTAGATTTATGCAGTGACTCTGGATGTGGAAGTAAATAAAATGAAATATTTTTATTCCAAAGATAACACCACGCTGTAGACCTTCCATTTTAAACAAGTTACCAGATTACTAATTTAGTTTGGGGATTTTATATTGATTAAATTTCCCTTCCACCAAAAATTTTTCTCAAAGAACATTTTGGTCAAATGAAAGTCTTTCATTAAAACTTAAATGAGTTCAAACTTTGTCCAGAAACCCCCCCAACATTTTGCTGTTCCGTGACCTGTAATCATTTTATTGAGTAAAACAGAGCTCAGTTCATCAGTGCTGGTATGTCGGTTAGATAATCTGCTCAGTGTCTGTGATTTTAAGTCTCCCAAACAGCTTTGCCCACATTATCTCTTTGTTCGTGACTTGAAACACTCACTCTGTAAATTTGTAAGCCACTACAGCAAACAGGTTTTGTTGGCCCGTAAAGATTTTACCGGCACTTTAGTAGCAGCAGGAGGTTGGAGAGCGTGGACACAACAGCATTCCTTTCCAAACATGTCAGTTTGGCCAAGGAGGAGTCTTAGGATTTGAGCCATGAGTACCATGTTCAGGAAAGACTTCATGGCCAAGTGAAAATTAAAGAAGCTCATTAAAACAGATTGGCCAAGAAACTTTCTGTAAATCATCATCCTCAGTGCTGCCATAAATAATCCAGTTTTTAGGCAGATGAAGAATCAGTCTGATAAAAACTTTAACCACAAATTAAAAGCATTTGATTTCAGTATTTTTCTTAGCACGCAATTGCTTGTCTAGTACAACAAATAGCAAGAGTATAGATAAAGATTAAGTGGTTTGTTCTTACCTGTTCTGCTGAGCAAATACAGGATATCTGAGTCCCACACATGCACACACGAGTCTGTCAGGAAACTAGGCTGTGTCTACCTGCACAACCTGACAAACTCTTCCTTGACATGATGGGGCTTGTTCAGCTATTACAGAGAACACCTCATTGTACAGCCCTGAAACAAAAACAGTCGGTTAAAATGGTATTTTTAATGTGACACAATCACGTCAACTGTCATGTTGGACTCAAGCATTTATTGTTACATTGAGCAAGAGAGCGTCTCTTACCTTTTGTCTGTGCTGCTGTGTGACTTTTGGCAAATGCTTTCAGGTGTAAACTCACCTTTTCATGCAGAGCTCTCCAGGTGTGTTTCCAGTGAAAGTCCTCTGTTACCTGAGAGATAAGCCAGGTGAGGTCAGAGTACAAGAGCAGTAAGACGTCCAGGTGTAGCCTTTCCTTTAACTTTTTTCCTCGAGGCCTTTCTTAGTTTATATCTAAGGTCACCCCCCTGTTGAATGGTTGCCAACCGTCAGATGATATCATCCAGATTGAGATGTGAGTTGACCTTTTAGTCATACTAGGTCCTGCTGGATGTTTGGCTGCACCTTTTACCTGCGAGACCGTGGGCGCAAAATAGGTGCTGCTGATTTAATCCCTGTGGTATTAAGAAAGACGGAAATACGGGAGAACCTACAGAGGCACGCGACCCGGTTCAAGAGCTGAGCGTGTTTGAGTGAGGGGAACACTGAGAGAGGTCTAGTATGAATAGGTTTGTGAGTGTTGTGCAGCAGATTGTGTTCCAAAGTGTGTTTGTGTGTGTGTGTGTGTGTGTGTGTGTGTGTGTGTTTCATAGACTGTGTGCATGTTTCTAAAAGGAAGTCAGCAAACAGGTCAGTCACCCAAAGAAGGGGGTTAACTGATCTCTAATCTCCACGGCATTGTTCCGCTGCTCTGCTGATTTCCTGATTTCCTGCTTACTGTTGACTTGTCTAAAGCCCCAGAGTCCAGCCACTCCACAGACCATTCTGCCTGACTGGAGGCCTATAGTTTATCTATGTAATCAAAGCACATTATTGCACACAGACATGTATGTACAGGCACACTGGGTTGCACAAGAGAGATAGCTTGTAGCACTTCAAATTCTCACGCTTCCAGCTTGTTCTCTTTGCCTCTGGAATGCTACAGCGATACAGTAAAGAAGATGTGTCAGAGCAGCAGACTTTTTTCCATACTACGGAATTTGTTTGTGTTAAAAATGGCACAGTTGAAGCATTTTGTTGTGCTCTGACAGGCAGTAATTGTAACTTGCGTTGATTATGCCCTTTTGGTTGTCTTATGGTTTACAAAGAGTCTTTTTTTGAACTGTTAAATCTTCTACAACCAGTGTCCCTATGTTTTAACACATGCCATTGTGCTCTCATCTTATAATGAACACTGTGTTCCCGCAGAAAGGAGGCCATGGCTGTGGATCCTTTTGTATGCAGTCTCAATGCCTCTCCTTGTTCTCTAAACTTAAACAAGGAGTGTGAAGGAAATGGACAAATGCTATCTTTCACTTCTCCTCCTGTCCTTTCAAATTGATCCAACAAACAATGGGTGGGCCGCCTGATCCTCTCTTGTTCCATCGCTCTGCACTCCAGTGCCAGAAACAGTCAGCGAGACCAGACACAGTTACTCACGCAAATGAAATTATCATAACATTTACTCAAGATTGAAACATCTTATATTTCTCCATTGAGAAACTCCTTCTTTCACCTACAATCACAAAACTGTTTTAATGCCAGGACGCAATCTGGTTGAGGAGCAAGTGTTATCTGCAGTATCTGGGATTGACCTCACAAGACCTGCTGTTTGACCAAGGTAGCCTCTGGGCTCATGCGTTTAGCCTTTGCTGGATTTCTGTATAAGCCTCTTCTCTGAGGCCTGACCATAGCGGGCAGTGTGGTTTTGATGCAGCTATGCTGGGCCTGAAATCTGGGATGCTGCGTGTTTTTGTTGTTGCAGGATAAAAAGTGTTTCCAGATATTGCTTTGACTGGCGCTAGAAGCCCAAACTGAGGCTTTGGTGGATATTCTTCTGGGCCTTTGTTGTGTGTTCTCCACTTCCGCTGTATCTAGGCCCTTAGACAGCCAGCATTTAGTCTAGATTTACAGCAAGAGCTGCCCGATTCTTTTGTATGAAAAACAAGGACACACTGTACTGCCCTGTATAAAATTCAGCTTGTAGTACTTCCATAAACTAACCAGAGTATGAAAAGCATGAGAATAAACTGTCAGTTCTTTGCTTGAATCAGGCAGTCAGTTACCTTATTTGTATCTGTCTCTGAAACAGTTTCCAGTAGCTTTGGCATGTCCTCTGAGATAAGTCCGTCCAAGTTTGCATTTGTCATCATTCTTACTACTGTCGTCACTGTTTGTCTCCAAATTTATGACTCAGTGATGAGCATTTTGAAAGCGTCTCAACAGAAACCAGTCGGTCTGGCAAATCAGAGGAAGTGAAGACATTCAGTTGTATGACTGCCACATGAGAGAGCTCTGACATCAGTCCAGGTGTTATATATACCGAGCACAGACTTGATAACACAGCACAAAGCTAACGGTAGCCTCTAATCAGCAAAGTAGAAAAAACTCAGATCAGACACAGTCAGGAAGTGGAGAGACTTGACAATGACTGGAGGTGATATAAAAGAAATTTCTGAGGAAGTAATGTTTATCAGTGGCAAATACTTCATTATTTACATGTTAGGTTCATTAGAAATGTATTGTGATGCCTGTGTTTTGCCTTCTAAACCACCCTGTATTGTTAAGCATTTACAAATTTGCTGTACGGACTTTGTTCTACAGAAGATTTACGAAGAAATTCACACCAGCTCTTATCTGTCAGGGAATATTACGGTTTGTAAGGTCATTTCTTGTGGGCCATAGGTTTCAAATACGTACAATGAAGCTGAATTATCTTGTGTTTGAATTTAGTTCTCTCAACTGTCAAAAGTCCAATAGAGGCAATATTTTACCCTTCAGAAAATATATGCTACATGATGGTGATTTTGTGCTATTACACAGAGAAGTCTCATTCTTTTTGTGATGTCTTTGTTGCACCCACACATTTACAAAAGACCTAGAGCTCTTCATTTAGATTAAACTGGATTGAGTTTAAAAGGATTTAATGTACATACTGTATATATAACTCATACCATTTTATTTCCAGTGACTGTGGGCGGTCTGTGTAGACTGGGAATGTACTTCTGTGTATCCTGGCACTGAATCATTAGTAATTATAAGATCATGGGTGGGATATATAGATTACTTTGAAGACAGGAGATATGAGGTAAACCCTGTGTTTGTTATGCTAAATAAATAAGAAAGTATGTTAATATGGGAACACATATATACATAGACAGAGTGCACAGACATTTTACATTTTTTATTGAAACCTTGATTCAATTTTTTTTTTCCTCTGCTCATAATTCTTGTGCTCTTTTTGACATCTCCAAGGTTCAGACTGAATTCCTACCAGTCCTGTGGCCCCTTTTGTTTTAATGGGAAATCTTTTGCAATCAGAGGGCTTTTCCCGGAAGGCCACGATGTGAAAGACATAATTTTGCTTCCACAGCGATGTTTTGTTGGATATTAAAGAGGCCAAACCCCCACATCTGCCTATTTAGGAATCCCTGAGCTCATCCATCATAAAGAGAAATGCCAGGGCACCAGGAGTTCAGCTCTTTTCTGCCATTTCTCTTTTCAATGTTTATTTCCTTTACTTTAACAGTTTCCAAAGGCGCTTTCTGTCTCCATCCAACAAACTTCTATTCTGTCCAATACCGTGACCACGTACAACCACATGCATTCACATCTACACATACACACCTACTTCAATGGCACCCCACATCCACTGCTGTCTTTTTTTCTCCTTTATTTTACCTCTAAATCTGCACTTCTCACACACTGTACTTACTTTCCACCTGATGCTGAAAAAAATTAAAATCAGCATTTTTTATTTTATTAATTTTATTATAATATGGTAATATACAGTAGAGGTGGGGTGATATATATTAATATGGTAATCAGGGGCATTGATAATAACCTGTATTGATGTTAACCGTTATACTTCAAGAAAAACACTGATGTTTTGTCAACAATACAAATATAAAGACACAACCTCTTAATGCTATGCCCCCTAAGTAATTTCTCTCCTCCTCAGTTTTGCACCTAAGCTCTTCCTGCATTTATTATTAGACAGAAAAATGTGTAATTGCTCTTTCTGAACATTTCTGTACACTTATGATTTCAGATTGGGCTGTTACAGTGGTAGATTTTACCACACAATTATCGTTGCCTCTAGAAATCACAATCACAATAATATTGCTATATTGAGGGGATGTGCAGAGGGATGATGGAGAGTGTTATCCTAAATTATTTCTGCCACAATAACTGTCTTGTAAAAATCTTCCAAGTATGTCACCATGTTGCTGTATTGTGAAACAATTGTAAGCACATGCAATGTACTGTGATGTCATCATGAGTTAGTCTTTGCTTCCCACCCATAATATGCAGTGTCTCTTTTCAATGACAGGTTAGCTTTGTGATTTCAATTGTTTAAAAAAAAATATTTTATACAGTTTTTATGTTTTACATATTTTAGATTTTTCACAGTGTTTCAGTGTCCCTAGATTCTGTAGCTTGTATGTTAAATTATTGACTGTAGATGTGTTTATTAATACCACATCTGCAATGTTTTTCTGCAAATGGCCTTTGCTGTCAAATAAAAGGAGGTCTTGTCTCAGATTTATAGTCAAAAACCAGATGTTCTCAGGACACATGCATGTAAAGGGTTAAACACAGGAAGTCGATTTGGGCCTTAATCTCTATGTAGTGTTTGTTCTTCACTAACAAAAACAGAATAATAGACCAGACCTTTGGGGTTTTATGTCTGCCGGCTCTCATAATGAATGATGATTAATCCAGTACCATTTACAAAGCTTGAGTTTTGTCCACAGAGGAATTTCACCTTGGCTCCAGCCTTGCATGTGCAGTACCTCTGCCCTGCCGCCTGTTTGTTTGAGTTAGCATGAGTGCTCGGGTACCGGCATATACACACACGCATGCACGCATGCACGCACGCACGCACACGCACACACAGGCAAACACAAATGCTTGCACACAAATGATCTCTAAATAGGTGTTCGCTTCTCATAAATCACCTACTCCATTGCTCAGTGACACGCACACACAAATAGAAACACGCACTATGCCACTACTCACACTCCAGATGAACAGATCTTTGATTAACTTTCTTAGATTAGAAGTTAGCCCGGACCCCACAGAGTAGAAAAAGGCTTCTCTTCTCTTGGCAGTAAAGATTACCTCTTGGCTCATTGACCATTTAGATAGAGATCTGTTAGCTAATGGTGTTAATGAGTAACCCAGTTATCAAACACATATTAGTAACTCCTCAGGCTGCGAGGTTAAGAGATAACAAGCATCAGAGGGCAAGTATATTATGTAACCCTATTTCAAAGTGTTTCAAACCCTATCTCAACAGTGTGTAGTATCTGTTTCTGAAGCACTACAATCAACCAGCAGGCTTTGTTTAACCCAGTGTTTTGTGAGATGTGTTAACATCAACCTTTTATTGTCCGGTTAAATACTGTAAAAGTCTTCTTTGTTTATCAGGTTGCTGCACATACTTAGTTGTCTTACAATACGTCCCTGTCTTGTGTTCACATAAATCCACATTTACACTCCAGGTCAAACTGAGGCAATTAGGAGGCAACACTACTGTCACTTTAAAATCAGGGAATAGTGTTAACAACAGCTCTGTCACTGATTCATAAGATTCATAATATAAATATCAAGAGCTTTTTATCTGAAAAAAAAAGAAAAAAGGAAAAAAAAGAGTATATTACGCATTTAAACTATGTTTTATGCAATTTTTGATGAATCTTCAC
>JAQNCA010000007.1:14995692-15006519 GCA_029783725.1 Acanthurus tractus | reverse complement strand
TCCATCCATCCATCCATCCATCCATCCATCCATCCATCCATCCATCCATCCATCCATCCATCCATCCATCCATCAGTTCATCTGTTGCTTTGGTCTGGTACAATGCCTGTATTACTGCTGAACCTGTCTGCCTTGTGCTTCTTTTTTCCCATTGAACATGACCTCAAGATACTTAAACTGCTTTACTCGAAGTAGCAGCTCATCAGCAGCCCAGAGGGTACAATCCACTGTTTTTTCTGGCAGGCAAAGGCGAATCATAAAAGTAATCTAAGGAAACATAAGCAACCATATGGATAATGCTTCTGTGGGGAGCAGAGATAGAGAGAGCATAAATGAATACAGCCGTGGCTTATCCAACCACAGAGCACTGAGCCCAGGTGCACTGAGTTACCTGCAGCGGAGAGACTAAGATTAGAAACATATACGTCTCCCCTGATGACACCACAGAGGCCATCACAGCACATACATACATCAACCACAGGTTAATATTTTATCTCTTCCTGCTTCCTCAGAGTCTATTTTCTTGTGCTTGGGTTCTTGTTCTTGTGTGGCATTTGTGACCGCACAGATCGTGACCTGTGTGTGTTTTTGCAAAACATTTTGGCCTGTTTCTTGTGATTCAACCATTTGATTACCCATTAGCCCATGGCTCCCCTCTCTGATTCCCTCCATGGTAAAGAAAATTTTACTCCCCTACCATCATTTTCTAAGCCAAAGGCCCTCAAAGAAATCACACACACACACAAAACACACACACACGCACACAGTGAGATCCCTGGCGACTGTCAGGCAAACTTCCAGCACTCGTTTTGGGATTTAATGACCTCAGGCAGCGGAATTACCGAGTCACAGTCGCTCTGCAGGCTGCTGTCTCACGCGTCTTCACCCTGCTGTCATGCCGATGGCAACAGAGATCAGAGCATCTGACCTGCCTGCCCGTCCGCCTCGACAGTCCCGGTCGTGAAAACAAACAGAGTGGACGGTGACAGTGGTGTCATTCGCTCCGTGTACGGGCCTGAGTCGCTGTTGTCATGATATAAAATACAGACGTGTATGACTTTTCTATGACTCAATGTAAGTGTAATTACTTATTATATGTTCCCTGAAAATTGATTAAAGGGCCCTTTTTCTGCTTTTACACATCAAGACCAGTTTGCTCATGAGAAGCACTACACATCCCATGTGAACACGTCTTATGTGATGACATCAAGGTTGTCTGTTCTTGGGCATGGAGACAGATTTATAGTAGAGAGGCTGCACAAAGTGTTGAGTCAGAGAGACATGAGGCCATTACCAGCAAATTTTGTTAATGGTGAATAATCAGCTAAAAGGGGATTGAAAACTTTCTTTGCCTGGATTTGTCTAATTTAAATATATTACATGCTGTCTTATAGCAAAACCTGTTGTGCTTATTCTGTTTAAATATGTTGCTCATTTTACAAGGTAGCTGATTGTACTAAACAGTCTTTGAGAGTCATTTTATCTACACAAAAAGTTGTTCACGAAAGCATCCAAACTTGTGAAAAATGTATTTGTTGTATTAGGCTGATGTGTCCAAGTGTGCTGTTTAGATTTTGATAAATTTTTCAATCTGTTGCTTGTGAGTCCCATAAACTTCATGAAAGTATAATTTTAAATTGTTTTAGAACAAGAAAAGACTAATGTGATGTCTGATGCATTTTTTGTACACTTGCTCCCAATAACAACTTTTTTCATATATTTGAAATCTTTCAAAAAAAGAATGCTTGGGTCCAAGTATTCACCTAAAAGCCTGATTTGATCTTTTTTAAAGATAGCAGTTATACAGATTTACACTAATGATTATAAAACATGCTTTCCGATCATTTGCAGTCTGTGCGATAATCTTCTGCAGGATTCTTTCCTCATCATGATTACGTGTCTGTGTCGCCTTGACATTTTGTGTCTGTCTCTCTCTCTGGCAGGGCTCCCTGACAAATGAGCGCGACTATGAGAGCGTGGTGATGATGAGGATGAGGCAGGCTGCTGAGCGACAGAGACTCATAGAACAAATGCAGAGAGAAGACGAAGAGGACGCTGCCAGGTCATAGCACAGCAGGAGCCGACTCGGTACCAGCCTGCAGCTACTAAATGAATACCTGTTTCAGGCTTTAGTTTCATAAAGTCTCTTAAGTGCTTTGTTATTATTTTTTTGTATGTAATACACTGTAATGCAGAATAAATCTTTTTAATAACTACATTTTTTTGTTGCAAAGGTTTTTATCAGTGTTATGTCTTTTCTTTTTGTTGAGAACTGAGAGAGACAGAGAGTAGAAGGAGGCTCCTGCAGGATTCAGTGTTAAGCTGCATGGTTCCAGAGGTAGGAGTCCTCACACTCAGACTGCAGGGATAAATCAGTGTAGCCACACACACATATCAATGCACACATGTTGACAATTATTGCTAATTGATATTTTAATTACAGATTGAACATGCTGTTTAACAGAGTGCCTGCTGTTCTGTTTCTTTTCAAATAACTGAATTGAGTACATATTACATCTAAATTTAGAATATTTTTGCATTGTCTCATTAGCCTTTCTGCTTATTTAGGAGACATAATTTGCAGTCTTATTATGAATAAACTGCAATTTATCTTAGCATGACACTTTCATCCTGGCCACTGCATCACTATGATGTCTTACTGTTCTGCCTCTGGGGATTTTTACATCCAATCAACACACAAGCCCTGAGAAATGATAAATGAGTTAGTAAATTATTGGAGATATAAGCCATCCAGGGAGTACTGAGTCCTTATTCATTGCGCTGTAAGAAAGCCAGAGCAGATTGGCCGTGCAACACCACACGTAATCAGAATGCTATAGTGACGTAATTTGCATCTGTCAGCCATTGTCTGGTTAACTGTTACAACTCATTACCTCATTACTGTAGCCAACTCACAGTAAAATAATGCAGTCAGTCCTTTCTGTTGTCTGCGTACTCAATCAGTAACTCAGTGAAATGAGTGTTGCAGCAATCCAAACCGCAGACTGCAATGCAACTCTGTGGAAATCATTTCTCCCCATGTTAAACCAATAATCAGGCTAAGATAGGAACACTAGGTAGGCCTTTATGGGAATACTTGTGGCCTCAGGCGATGAAAAGTGAAAACACTCTGAAGGCCTTCTGTTGTTGATCTGGTGGTTTAGTTGATTGTTCTCTGGCCTTTGTGTACAATATATCTAAAACTCCAATCCTGGCTGAAGAGGTTTGCTGGACTGCAATCTCTATGCAAACTATTTATTTTACAATACAAGGGTTTCCAATTTGGAGGATCAAGACCCCTTAAGGGGTCCCAAGATAAATCTGTGGAGTCAGAAGATTATTAACGAGATAAAAAAGAAGAAAATAATAGTGACTTTTGTTGTTATATTCTTGTGAAATATTGGATATAAACTTAATAGTCTGAAACCCTTCAGTAAAGTAAACAAATGGAGAAGGATTCAAGTACACTCTGGTTGAACTGCTCATAATTGATGACCACACTAAGGCCTGTGATAGCATGGCCACCATTTAAAGCACCACAAGCCAAAGTTGCTAATTCTAACTACATGTAATGTGAATATAACTTAAACACATTAACTCAACTGTGAACATTTCTACTTGAGCCACATAGATTTTCCTTTGCAATTGTTGCTGTTTGATCCCACACTACTTCACATTGTAGTTAGACTATGTCTTTTGTTTTCATTGTTTTGATTTAGACACCTCTAGTGGCAAAAATCATATTGTGCATTTAACAGCAGATTTCTATATAACTCTAAAAACACACATACAAAGTAATGAATATTGTAACATTTTAGATTTTAAAGCTATATTAGATGATTTGCTTTTGTAAATAGAAGCTTATGACCACGCGATCTATGAATGGAGTCTGTTTCACTGTCAAGTTAAGTGTAAAATTACAGATGATGTAAGTGTTAAATCTATTGGGAACACTCAGGCATATAGGAAAACTGTACACTACTTAAAAGGTTTGGCTGCTTGACACTTTGAAATGTCGCAGACGAGATGGAATCAGCATGGACAGTCACCTCAGTGTCACATAAACACTGTTGTCATGCCAGCGCGATTCTGTGATGCTTGAGGTCTAGACGCTGGTTAGGCAACTAGCTAAGACTCCAGGAAGTCACTGCTCCCAGCCAAGAAATTGTCTGGGACCAAACCCCCATACAACCAACTGTGGCTCCAGCTGAAAATTGAATGGACATGAGAGTGGTATTAATCTTCTCACGTAGCTCTTAGCAAGTAAGCATGTTGCTTTTTTCTTCTTTGCAAAGGCAAATAAACTATTGCCATAACCACCAACCCGAAAGACTTTCATTTTTTGAACAACCGTGTAAGAAATGCTGCTCGACGCCTGAGCAGATCATAAACCTCCATGTTTCCTTCATGCATGACACTGCAGCAACATGTACAGCCAAGATTTTGCAGCAATGGATGTGCTTGTTTTGGGGCAACCTGCACACCTCGGTATTTCCAACTCGTGTTTTCACTCCACCCTTGGTCCTGATGGATCCTGTCACAGGCCATGAACCAGCTTAAACTGAAAAACATGCCACTTGCTTTGAAAAATATTTGTGTTCTTTTATTGTTGTAAGCTGTTTTATAGTACTCAAGGAACAAATACCTAGAAAATACTCTGTATTGCTTGTTTGAACTCTCTGAAGTGACATGCTACCACCCTGACACACTTCAAGGCCAGATGTTGTAGTGCCAAGCTGTTGTGGTCCACATGAGCTTTGTAACAAGGTCTTCTGCCTGTGGTTGATCTACCCACCCAAATTATTCTCCTGTCCCTTAGGGGGCTATGGCGTAATGGTTTGTCTGTATTTGTGGGCCCGTGTGGCGGCACTTTCTCCTGTCATTGTGTTATTTAGGAGCCACATGGCAGCTTCGCAACATTCAACCCCATCATCCATCTCCCTTCGAGTTCTGCCCTGCCTCGCTGTAGCTCTGTTACACAATGTCCAGCTGTGGTGTGGTGTGGTTGGAGACATCTGCTCCTCTCCTCCTGCAAAATCCCCTCATCACATGGTTTTGTTTACACGTAGCCTTTTTCATATCCCGGCAATGTGAAAAAAAAAAGCCCTGAAACACACAAACTCTATCCAAATGACAACAGAGGAAATACAATTACAGGAAACACATTCACCACCAACCCTGCCCTGAGCCCACAGTGGCTTGTGCTGCATGCGAACGAGGACTGGAAGATGAGCCTGTTGTGGGTTTGGTCTAATCAACGATTACAGCAAAACCTTGGAAATATCATCGTATCTGTCTTCTACCCCGCGTCCCTCACGCTGCCCAAGTCAAACCTGTCTGGCTGGTGTGTGCGAACAGTATCTGGAATCTCCACGGTCAAAACTGGGAAGCACCGACACCTTTTGATCTTTGGTGCGGAGGTGGAAGCTAAGTCATGTGTGAAGCAGCATGGCTGGTAATAGTTTGGCCTCGAGCTGGCTGGCAGCATCTCTGGTTTGCGGGTCAGTGATCGGGGGCTGGCCCCAGACATGTTCTGGCAGACCTGAGGCTGTAATGGAACCACCCAGCGTTTTCTGGCTCTCACAAGCAGATCATTGCACTTTGACTGGCTGCGGAGCTAGTGCCTCATCCCCGGGCATGCAGCATCCCTGTAAGGTGCCACAGAGCTGTGACTGCTGACAATGAGTTTAATATTTTACATGTGATGTTTGTTAAGTGTCTGTAAAATAGATTATCATCCTATTCCACCGTGTCTGAGGTAACTTGACCAAGAACTGCAGATTGTTTTATTTTATTAAAAAAGTACACAAGCAATCCACATCATTACATCATTTAATCATGAGCATATGATACACTTAAAAAAAAAAACATCTTTATACAGTGCTGTAAGTACAAATCTATCTAACACTGAGTTTTATTTACTTGGGTGAGGCCTTTTGCACAAGCTGAATTTACAGACATGCCTTTAATTAAGTTCTCCTGCCAAATGAAATAAACAGTAAAACTGGCTCTCACTCTCTTCACTTGATCACCAGTAGTAAAAAGCAAACTGTGGGCAAAGAGTCTCATAAATTCTGTGGAATGTAGTTTGGTGTTCCCCTGAAAATTTGTGCCCTGTCACTTATTGAAGGTAATCTGAAACCGTACGTCAGAGATAATCTCAATTTAAGGACTATACTTTTATTAGGAAAAGGGCTGATTTAGCAGCTGCCAGTGTGTCAAATGTAGAGCTAAAGAAGTAGAGTTGAACTAAAATTGATGACGTTCTTCGATAAATCCTTTCTAAGGCTTTTAGAGGTTTTTTTTCAAACAGTCTGCACTCCTGTCACTCCGTCTCCTTGTGCAGGCACCACACCAGCGTCTGTCCCACCCCTGTCATCGTCAGCACACGGAAGCCAATCTTCTCCAGCTTGTCCAACACCAGGCGAGGTGGGTCGTCCACATGGTACTCGGAACTAAATGAGCATAAACACAAAGTAATTCTACTTTACACAGATGTGAGATTTCTCTGTCTTTTGGTAAACTTTGCTTGGAAAAGAGAATGCTGTTAATTGTTCTAGTGCTTGTTCACTTCCTTCCACACCTTGGTTCATTTCCCGGCAGCATGTGAGTCAGATTGCCAATGACAACACTTCCCTGATCTGTATTCCATCAGCCTGAGTGGTTTATTCTAAAATCTGCAAAGCAGCAGCCTTCTTTTACCATGTGACTCGATCTCAGCTCTGTTGTCAATATGTACACATTATCAGACACAATGAAAGAAACACCAGTGTTAAATGCCAAAAGAGGAAATATGGTCCGGTTTGAGTGCATTTAAAGTGCACCTGGGAGTTGGTTCTGCATGTGTGTGGACAGCTTACACATTACAGTTTAATGTTCCCTGTTTGCAAGATGGTGATGTGGGTAGTTTCTTAGAAAGGACCAAACCAGTAGGAGTTTTCCATGCTGTTAGGTACATTAAAGTCCTGATGCTTTCGTGGAAGACAGCTTGAGCCAAACTACACCTACAAATCTCTCAATTTACCTGCTATCTAATGTAGTTTCCGTGTTAAAAAAAAAGTGTTGTAGGTTTGCCTGGTTACTTACCACATTTACTTAACATCCACCCACTGCAATCACTGATTTATTGCCACCTTTCAATACTCACAAATTGTTTCCCAGCATGGTTGTTTTCCTCGCTCCCAGATAGTTCATGACCGCTGGATCAGAGTATTCATCTCCCACATTTGTTGGACCATTCTCCTGTACAAAAGTAATAAAGAAAAAACATTAGTTTAACAGCTGATAGTTTGCTTAAATCCTTTAACAAATTACTGCTTTTCTACAACTATATCTGATGTCAGTATTTGTGCAGAAACTGGCTGCATATCACCAGCTACACCTGCAGCCTTCTGGCAGGTGCAGATCATAATCTCTAATAACTGGACGGCCTAAATATAGATCATCCATTACTCTGAGGCTATAGAATTAGCTTGCTCGAATCGTGCAGACAACAAAATGAACAATCGCAACAAGAGGCCGACAACTGGGCAACACGTGTTTTTAATTTAATGCACCAGGGGGGGAAAAAAAGTATACGAACGCTGCCTGCTCCGCTTGTAGCCTTGACTGTTAGTTGTTTTCCAGCACGCAGAATATTACAGGCCAATGAACAACAACAACAGTCTGCAACCTTCATTGATTATGCGCTGTGTTGCTCTGCCAATCGATCAATTCCTGAATCTGCAACTCGAGCGCGTCCCGTCTGAGAAGCATGTCACGAGCCGTTCGTTCACGGATGCGGGATACGCACCAGACGGATCTGCGTACTGATCAGCATGTAAGGCATCCCTGCTCCCCTGGCGACGGACCGCTATTCCTCCGGGAATGACTGAGGAGGTTTGTGCACAGACGCGACAGTCCCCCTCTCCAACTTGCGCCTC
The DNA here is from genome assembly GCA_029783725.1 of Acanthurus tractus. Lineage (NCBI taxonomy): Eukaryota > Metazoa > Chordata > Actinopteri > Acanthuriformes > Acanthuridae > Acanthurus > Acanthurus tractus. Next base: position 14,998,597 of record JAQNCA010000007.1, on the reverse strand, counting down.
TGCTGACAGCTCCGCGCGGAATGCGGAAACACCCACCGCGAAGGACCAATCACAGCTGCCCTCTCAGCATCTGTCAACGGTGTTGCGTATCCAGTTCCTCAAGTCTTGCTCAACCGGTGTGATCAATAGTTTGTTGACATGAGAAATGTTGGCCGATTTTATCAGAGGGAAGTTTTGTTTGTATTCAGCTCCAGTTTTTCAGGATTATACATCCTTATTGCGGAAGTCCCCTGTGTGTTTGAATCATTCTGTGGCTGGAACAGTGAAGATATTTTGTCTAGTGTTTGAACCTGCATGGATATTAAGTTATTTGTTACGCAGACTTGAGTTTACAGGATGACAGAGCAGTTAGAGCTGAATGCACGGGTCACATTTACCTTTTTTTTGTCTAAAGAAATACATCTTTTTGAATCACTACACTTTGCTTACTCTGTCCATAAGTTCCCACAGATTTAGGTTATGTCATACATTTGCTGAAATAACAGAATTATGTTGTGCATGTTTGCATTGAACCCACACCCTTTGGTACTCTAATTTCCTCCCTAGGGATTTATTAATTTCCTCCCGACTGCAACAATAATCATTTTGGATCAGTCTTGTGACTGAGAGGGAAATGAAAGACATAGGCAACAAGGCAAACAACAATGGTGGGCACTCTGATAAAATCAGCAATATGAATGTGAATGCTAGAGGAGCTCGACAGACATTTAGTGGGGCTTAACACGTAAAGGACAGTGGGAAGGATTATTTGAACTCCTGGTCACAGCTTGATATGTGACAGCAGTAGGACATTCGGAAATGCTCCGTATTACAAACAGTGTTGAACAAATAATGTCAGCTGTTTGGCCATTAGAGCTTTTTTGTGTCTTGTTCAGATTGTATCATATGCTGTTGCTACATTCAGTACAGCTCTGCAGTGGGAAATTGCACGAACTGTTTGTTTACTGTCCTCTGTGACAGTGTTATTACCACCTCCTGAAGTGATCTACAGCCTGTAATCTGTGGCCCCTTCATTCAAAAGGGTGCAGGTGCTTGGTGGGAACTGCTGAGAAGATTGCCACCTACTGGCTTCCAAAATCATTGTCATCCAGCTTGTGTTAACTTCCCTCTTTAATTTTTTTTTCAACTTGCATTGGTCATAATGTGCACATACTGTTAGTTAAAATAAATTAAAGCTGTCATATTCCTTCCTCCTTTGGAAAACAGCCACTTGTTGATTGACAGATTAGTATTATGGCTTTCAACAGGCCTGTGAGACAAATGAGCCTCCATGTCAATCATTTGTGGTGTGAAAAAAGGAAGGACCATTCCTGAGAGTTGTCTCCTTTCTCTGGTTTTATCTGTTCCTCTTAAACTGTGACCCACTTCAGGAAAGAAAACAGGAAAGCAGCAGGGTTGTCGCTGTGGTCCCAAAAACAAACCAGAGACCCCCCCCCCTTGCCAAAAGAACACTCTCTCAAAACATGTTCCTACCCGAGCCACTTCCTGAACTCCCGTGGCGTCTTCCTGCGCCGGCTCATCTGCTGTTGGTTATTGGAGTGAAGGGTCATCTCTTCTGTGACCTGCAGTGACAGTGGAGCTCGTCCCTGGTGTGTCCACAGGAAGAAGTTTGATCTTTTGATGAGGCCTCTGCCTTCAACTTCTCAGCTTAAGTGTGATGGCTTGTTTGAGGGACTTTTCTGCTGAATGAACCGCTAGTGTCATGTCAAGAATCTCATGCTTCTAATAATAAAACAAAAAAAAGGCAAAGACCATAGCAACCGATGCTGGAGAACTAAATAACTAATAACAACAGCTGAGACTGCAACATGTTCAGAAGTATTCCTACCCTTCCTCACATAGTCTACCCTATGATACAGAAATCAAAAAAATCACTCCTTTGAAAAACAAAAAAAAAGCTAGTTATTGAAACTGTGTTTCATACAAGACAACCTATTTTACATGTGTTCTAAAAAATAGAAGCATGAAAATAAAGATCATTCTTAAAAGACAATCTCATGTTTTGCAGCATCCAGCGGCTCAGATGTTGCACACACAAGCTGCTTTCTATGATAAATTTGTCTGACAGAGTTTCCTGCGGTGAATATGTGTGGGTGAAGACCTGTGCTGGATAGCTGCACTGCTAAAGCAATCACTTTAAATCACCGAGCGGGGGACTGAGTGAGAATGAACTATACAGCAGCAGGCAGTGTGTGCACACGGTGATTTACTGTAGGTGTATGTTGCACTGATATTCCAATATTCGGCGGAGAGATTTAAACTGTGGGAGCGCAGAGACAACAGGCAGCTCGCTGATAGATTGTGTGTTAGGGTTACACTCTGTATAGGTTTACATGTGCTTAATTGTGATGAATCACTCTATTGTTGAGCCATGCATTTTCTTCTGGAGACTTTTGTACTTGTGCACTTCTGCTTGTGCGAGTGTGCATCTGCCTGTGCAGCGTTGTTCCCCCTCTGAGGAGCTTCACAGTCCCTCCTCAGCAAAGAGATCCATCACTGACCTCTTTTCCTTTGCTGTTTTCCAGATTTCGACCGGAATCTTACATAAAGTGTCTCCAGGCTGCAGAGATATTACCCAGCAGCCTTAGCAAGGTTATATTCTCCCCCTGTCTCTTCTGTTGACCTTACCTCACCTCGACTTTCCCATGCTGCGCTCACTGATAGATGACGCCAGTGACTTTTAAAATTATACAACACATGGTAGCTGTGCATACATCGCTATGAAACATTTCAAGTGTTGTCACCAGGTCGACGTTTGTTGAGAAACACCAGGATGCGGTTTCCATGGTTGGGCATACAGCAGGGTTTGTTTAGGGAGGCTTCCTGTCAGTGATTAAGAATAATGTCATCAGAAATTTAGAATGACACGTTCTTACACTGTGTCTTTTCCCTCATCACCTCCATT
>JAQNCA010000007.1:14977783-14995592 GCA_029783725.1 Acanthurus tractus | reverse complement strand
GTGTTGCATTTCTGGTGTTTGACCACAGTAAAGTGCCCTTACAAAGAGAAGTTTCTACTGCGTGGAAAAGTAATGCTGACTATGAACACCTCTCTCAAACAGAAAAAACAAAAAATTAAACAATATACTGTTTAATTTAACTTCTGATGTTCTTCAGAAAAGCCCCAGAAACAGCACATGAGGAAAGAAATCTGGTTTTGGATGTATAAGATAATTGGTGCCTATAAATTTAGGATTTAAACATTTGGTGAATCCAACACTCACTTTGTGACTTTCCTTTGCTTTTCTCATCGTAACTTTGCTTTTTCTCAGTGATAATGATGTTCAAACTGTGGCGTAGAGAAGTTTTTGGACGTATCGAAAGAAATCTCACCTCTGAAGAAATTGAAGTAGATTTCCTGAACATGTGAACTCTCCCTTTTTTAAGACCCCAGCCTGACCTCCACTTTTCAGCCCATTTATTTAACTTTATTATTCTCTTATTACTTAATCATGAAAGTTTACATTGCAATTGTTACCTCATACTTTTAAATATTCTAAAATTACTTTAAATGAAATGAAAACTAAATGAACATTGGTGATGCTATTAAGCATTGTTTATCTTGAAGGTTTGTAAAAATAGTTGATTATGTCCTGTATTTCTATGGTAAAATACATGTATTTTATTTTTAAGATTCACTTTTTTCCCCCACAGTTAAGCTTTTATTTTATTTGTTGACAGGCATGTTAACATTCACAGTATTTACGACATAAAATGTAATGTGTCTGCATTAGATATCTGGACCTATGATATGTTTCATTCACTGGTGTTGTTAGAAAAGCCCTTTCAGTGCTGGAAATACAGCATTCATTGTTAAATCAAAAGAGATCTCATCATGACTGTGCAGAGGAAAACTTGTTTGCCAGCAGTGAAAATTTGTCAACATCAAAATGCCAAACCTGAGAAAACAACATCTGGAACTTTCTGTAACTGCTGTCACATAAAATAAAATTTAATGACCTGGTTTGCAACATCAACCTATTAAATTTTAAGGAAAACTTATTAACACTGTTTGTATTGAGCGCTCATGATGGAGCACGATTATTCTGTTAGTATTAACAAAAGAGAGAACCATTTCCATGACCTTACGCCACTTCACAGTGTCATAACATTCTGGGTTTTTTTTTTGTTTTGACTGAGAGGCCCCATAGTAGCAAAATGACATATTCTGTAATTAAATCCTGAACTTACAAGAACCGTTTACTACCCATCAGAACATGTGAGTAACTGGAAAACGGTATATAAGGACAAGGAGATGGATATAAAATCTGAGAGAGATGGATAATTGGACAAAAAGGGTGAAGAATGACAACAGGAATGCATACTGCTGCGACTGAGTCATATCATCGTTCCCGTTGGGCCTGTGGTTATTATCATGTTTTTTATTATATGTTGCAGCATGTGGTTGTTGTTTATGAACAAGTCCGGCAGAGGTAATTTGCTTTGTGTATCAACGTAGCTTCACTACACCAGGAATGGCTGCTCTTAGAAAAACAACTACGCCAATGTGCTTGGCAAGAATGAGGGGACAGCTTGACTTTGTTTAACACACAACAGCAACAACGAGACTGCACACAATTGCTGTGTTTTTTTTTTGCCCTTTATTGTACAGGGAGCTCCGAGGAGTTTGGCTGGTTTATGCTCAAACTTATGCTTCTGCTTGTGTAGTGCCGCGTGATGTGTGTTATGATGACATTTTGAGAAGCAGCTGTTCAGTGTGGCATTCGATGTCAAAATGAACCATGTTTCCACCGCAGGAACTTCCCTCAGAGACTTTGGAACCTTTCAAGGAACTTATTGTGTTTCCATCGCAGGGAGAAAGGTCTTAATTAAGTACTGGGGTCATTATTTTACTCACCGAAAAGTCTCTGCTCAGTAGGTAGCACAGAAACTTCACAGTCATCTCTTGTCGTGTAATATTTTAGCAGACTAATTAGCTTAATCTTCATGAGTTTTTAGAGAAGACAATAACTTGCTAAAAGATCTTTTGGTTCCCTGAAAAGGAGTTCAGTGGTTTGGAGTTCCAGGTGAAAACACACACTCTCTCTTCCCCCGCATCACTTCTGGTAGTCACTTCTTGGCTTTGTTACTTTGCTATCTAGAGCTAAATCATAAACTCATGTAAGAGCTGAAGTGTTTGTGATATTTCTGGGCGGTTTAATCCATAATGAGCGTGCGTCAGCTAAGCAGACATGACGCTGTCTCATCCCGAAGCTCAACGTGATTTTCCATTAATAAATCAAGAGATCCTTGAAGAGAAGAGCCTGACTGTCTGCTATATATCCGGTCGGTAAAGAACTGTATGAACACAGTATCCAGACACATAGTGGTCTTTGGTATTGCAGCCCGCAGTCAACAGTGTAATCACGTGAAAGAGGGAAAACTTCAATGGCTGCGGCCTCCACTCGCCCAACAAAGGAGAAAAGAGAGCGACGAATGATGAGAGTCAATTATGTGACGATGATGTCATGGTAGTAACAGCTCTGATCAACGCCATATGTCTTATGGGGTTGCCTTGCTATCCTCTGTGCCCTGCGTCCTTCACATCAGTGACTGAATTTTCAGCTTGACAGTGATTAGAAGTGCAGGTGGCACATAACAATCACAGGCAAACAATGTAACAAACCTCAGATGTATCATATAAAATAAGTTATATTAGGCCTAAGCCATCACTCGGATAATTGCAAAGCACCATTTCAGCGCAGGGCGACAGCAAATTACCATCTGGAAGTGTGATTTTATTGTCTTGTTGTGACAGACAACAAGTAAATTACCATCTTGGGTCTGAATCCATGAAGGGAATGCATCCGGATTCTGACCATTTAACTCGCTTTCGGGGGTTTTGAGGTACACTGGGAGTGGCGTGACTATCGTGAGTAACTCAGTGGAAAGTGGGAATGTTATGGTTTTACAAGATGATAGATGAAGTTGAGGGAATAATGTCACATTCTGAAATGTAGTGTGGTTGCGATGCTTGCTGTGTTCCCAGACCAATAGCTCACTGACACTTATCTAATTCGTAATTTGCTGCTTTATTACAAGCTCCAACTGAAGCATGAGGTCACGGGGGAGACATGGACACCCACACTGCTGCATGCACGCACGCACACACACACAAATGCCTTTATATACTTTGTACTATTTAAGTTTGCATTTTCACTCTATTTCTGTGTCTGTCTGTATATACAGGACTGTATTAAACTGAGTTGGAGGTTGAGTAATGAGGCTTAACATCTAATCCAGACCTCCCTTTCTTATCTTTGCTTGTTCTCTTCTTTGTTTTCACTCTTCCTCCTACCTCTAACTGCTTCCAGGAAAAGTCTGGGTTATCTTCAGCACTCCCCTTTTCAGCTTGAACCAACTCGCATTCCACATAAATCAGATCCCTGTTATCTCCTATCAGCGCTCATGTTGCTGGGTCACTTTAGGATGTTGGGATGTCCCAGATGCTGTTTTTGCTGTGTTGTGAACTTGTGTACACTCCTAAATGCAGATTTGTGGCTCAAGGTTGTTAAATTAGGCTTAGCAAGTCAAGAGCAGTAAATTAGCTGACTGCTGGAACATCTTGAGTGATTATAGTTGCCTAAATTGGTTGTTCTGGAGCTCTAAAATCACTCTGTGTTCCAGGCAACTCAGACAAATATCCCCTTATAAGCAAGGGATGATAAAACTTGATTTAAAAAACACAATTTCGCTGATAGACAGTCGTCTAACATCACAGAGACATGGAGACACGCAGTTTAAAGGATTCCACTGTACACAAAATGAGTATTATGTTTTTTTAAAACACATTTAAATCAAGAACAAGGACATAAATCCTAATTTTTGGGAAAGAAGTTGACCAAAAATTCTTCATGTATTATATGCGAGGGATGATTGATAAGGTTTTGGCCGAAGATAGAAAGAGATGAGATACACAGCTCTCATTAAATGCACATGCAGCTCAACTTTTTGGGTGATTATACAGAAAATTTGAAGTTAATGTCTTCTGTGGTATTTCTGTTTTGAGTCATTAAAAATTGCAAGTCAGCACTGTCTGAGAAAATAGGCATTGCTGGCAAAACTTTTAGCTTAGGCCACAAATGTATCAATCACTCCTTGAATTTAGAACAAGCTAAAATTTCACATTTAAGAGGGGCATTATTGAATTAAATGTGTCATATAAGCTATTGCGCGGCTTTGTTTGGGTAACTCTCTGGCATATTAACAGAAACTATGTGTAATCTTAAGCGGGTTATTCATGAAACTTAGACATTACCTTAGTTGGAAACTGCAGCTGTTCAACAGTGCTTGGGTGTTTCTCATACGCCCAGACGCTGGGGATCACGGAGGTAAAAGGTCACAAATTTCAACAGGGAACATCCAATATCCAACTTAAAATGATGCACAGTGTGATATCTGAAACATCTGATTAGAAACTGTAAGTCAACATGCCATGCAATGGGTTTTTTCTATTCTAATTTAAAGTTTTTGTTTGTTTTTTGTCGAATGAAATGCAAATAAATACACAATCTGATGGGGGAAAAAAACTAAAAAAAAAAAGCTATTCGTGTAATGTGTAACTGTATAATTCCTGTATCAAAGCCAATTATTGCAGTGACCTCAGAGAGACTAGTACAAAGCAATATTCTCTGAATGCTCCTGTGGCGTTCCAGGAAAACAGCGCCTGTCTGGGAGCCTTTTTATTCCACCCATCGTGTCTTTCGTAGGCTGCTTCCCATCTTCCCCCTTCGTCTCGGTGCACACTCCAAATGCACCAGCCCGGGGTGAGTGGCTGCTTCTTATTGTAAGAGTCAGAGTGATCCCAACTGGTCCAAAGCCTAATGAATCATTTCCTCTGAGATACGGTGAGAAAATCACTTTCAGAGTTTGGAGTGAGCAATCGATGCAGCATGCCCTCTCCTCTCTGTGGAGCAGCCAGGCGCAGTTTGTATACATATGTGCGTACAACTGGTCACACGCACACAAGCCAACACAGAGGAACGGCTTATGTTGTGTGCCTCTTGTTGTGTTCTTTTTTTTTTTTTTTTACAGGCAGCTACTTCAGCTCCATGAAGCCACAAACTTGATCAAAATGGTTTCAGCAGAATGAGCATATGGATATCAGATGCTGTCTTTTCTAACGTTTCCCCTCCATGAAAACAAACTTGGGCACATTTATGACTGATCAAAACATTCTGCCACCCATCATACATACGTGTACCTTCATGCAAACACACACAAACTTTTTTTTTTTTTTTTTCCAGGAGAGTTCATTAAATATCCACTTTTGACTCCTGCAACCTGACGCGCACACACACATACGTTCATACACAGCTTGCTCTCTGTCACGTACCATCTCCCTCCGGATTTCTGGACCTCCCTGCTGCTCAAGCTGTGTGACTTGGCAGTACATACCGTTGTACAGAAAACACAGCACTCAGGAGGTCACTGAGTGTGCGTGTGTGTGTGTGTGTGTGTGTGTGTGTGTGTGTGTGTAAAAAAGAGGGGGAAAGGCAGCGGTGAAGATACTGCATGCACTGCACACAGTATGTTTTCACGTGTGCAGCATGTTTGTGTTTGTGCACGTTAAGCACCATTAAACAGGTGGCTCCGTATCGCTGTGCAACCAGACTCTGGAGGAAACACTCGTACAACTCCCAGAATCCCTCCTGGCTTCTCATATTTTTGTTTCTGCACTGTAACGGCATTTGTCCTGCCTTGTCCTGTCCACCCTCCATATACTCTATTTGAACTCCCCCTTTCCTGAGTATGGCTTCCCCTTTGCCCCTTCAGGCTGTTTGTCTTGGCTGCTGGCCTGGATTAGTACACATTCTGTCCCCCAGCCATCACGGTCATTTGGGAGGACTATTTTCCTTCATGCATGTACAGTGTTCCCCCTGAAGTTCCTCCATTTACCCCCCCACCCCCATCCTCCTTGTACCTCTACATTAAACAGAGGTCCTTGGCAGCCGGGCAGAGAAATGAGCCAGAAAAAGAACATGCCACATGGAAAGCTTTATCTGTTTCCTCCCAACACTCATCTTAAAGAGATGTCACAAGCTCAGCCAGAATAATTGGGTAAGAGTTGCTGCTCTCCCTCCTACATAAGTGAGACTTTAGATAAAGTCATTCTCTAAAAATACGGTCCTGTTTTGCTATGCTTCGAAATACCTTATAAAACACAAGCTGATGTCAGATAATGACACATTATTTTCATCGCAAGCTATTTGACCACATCAAATGGAATGTAGCGGCTGAGAACGGCATCTAAAGGATTTTGAATTTCGCTCCAGCTGCGGAGAAAATGCCAGCAAATGCCTTGTTGGTCTTGTTGCCAGATTCTTTGCAAACCATGCTGGTTTACCATTTCTTATATTACCATGGTGAGGATCTGCCAAAATATGCCTCAAAGATTTTTCTTTCTTTTATTCTTTCAATTGAGTTACTTCCTTGTAGCGTTCCACAAACCCTTGCCTACTCAAGCAGCAGTTTTGGCTGCAAAGATTCTTGCATTGGCATGGTGCTGCTCTTGTGTTTTGCTGTTTCTCCATCCAGCAGTAAATGTCCTTGGCCTTTGTGGAATTCCATCAATCCAGCTCAGCCATTTCCTCAGTGTGAGTCTACCATTTCACATGTGTGTTATAGTTGGCATGCTGAGCAACAAGTTCTGCTTACTACTAATTAGCGCGCTGACAAATTAACACTCCTCGTGCTAAACAAATGTCTTCCTTGTTTCCAATCACAGCATGAAGGATTCCCGGAAATGTGCTGAGCTTAACATGATGCTGGATCTCTTTAAACTGAACTCTTTTCCTTGTTTTTTTAAATATCTGTTAATGTGACTTTTCTTTTCGGTCTGCTCTTCATTAAATCCCCCATTTCTGGTGCATTTTCAAGACAGAAACAGCATCGCAAACCGCTGTATTATCTTCACTGAAGATGTCAGAGAGTCTTAAAGCAAGAAAACTGCTTTGTTTGGAAAATATGTCATTGTATCTTAATATTATTTGACCTTATGGTAACGGCCTGGATATTAACTGTAAATCTATTAGATAAAGTTGTTTTCTCAGCCAGTCACATCACTTATAGAGCATAAAGATTGATTGCTGGTCTCTAAATGTTCTGATTGCTTACTATGTAAGGTCAGAAGGTACTAAGGGTGACTCATAGAGATGCTTTCACTCTCTCTCTGTACTATATCACTTCCATTTAGCCACTAATCTTTCCTAAATAGGCTAAATTGACGCAAGTCTAAATATTGGACTGTGAGAAAAATAAACATCTGTGAGAATACTTCCCCAGGCGATCGAAGGCCTTTTTTTATTCACGCAAATTCAAATCATTGTTGAGTCTACAGTATTTGTCGTTGCTATATTGTCCACATTGTTTATAGTAACTGTAAGTATTGTGTCATTCTTTAGTCCGTTGTATTTACAACGTCTGGAGAGATCTTAAAGGAAGTGACTAGACTTTGTTACTACTTTGCCTGTACTGCTTGAACTTGATGCGTGTGTGTCGGAGGACGTGATGGAGTGTTCCATAAAAGTTAAAAACGTCGAATCATGCCTGCTTTTTAATAAGACCACAGGATAATGGTTAACATCACTGTCATGCTATTAAAACCACTGTGTGACCACACAAGCTTTATGAGTAGGACATGGTCATCCTCAAGTCACCACAGCCATTAGGAAACCAGATGCATTATGGGATGTAAGCTAGAGACCAACATATGTAGCTCTCTTAGGGATTTGAGCATTTGTATTTGAGCTTATGCACTAACATCAGTTGTATTTTACCTTGACATACTTGAATCACATGTATCAAAAACCAGCTCTGCAACCGTAAGGCCACTGTTTACACAGAGAGACTCCACCCTCACTTAATGTAGTTGCTGTGCATTACAGAGAACTAGATGTGACTTTAAAAAGGCTGGAGTCGCAGAAAACTTCATCAGGCCTCATTTAAACTTACACCAGTTCATATTCATCCTGCTCTCCCTATCAGCTGTGGGGAAGGTGGGGACATTTGATCTACCTTGAAACTCTTTATTTGTGATATTCTGCCCATTTTTATCATGTCAGTGTTTTTTAAACTCTGCCATTTAGAGTCCTTTACAAATCCTGTAACTTTTTTTTTGCTCATTTTGTATACACATTTAATTTTCTAAATTAGGCTTTCTGTCAAATAATTAATACAAAGCTTATAAACCTTTTTTTTGCTTTGAGACTCAGATTTCAGATCTGAAAACTGTTCACAGAGTAAATTTACATTTCTTCACTATTGAAACAAAAATTGAAATTGAAAATTGAAACAAGTGCTAAGTGGGAAAACTACAGTCGATCGCAACACAGAATATTAATATTCATATTGATTCTACCACGCCAGGTCCAATTAATTGATGCAAGAAAAAAGCAGAAAGAGTAAAAGATAAAGATAAAAGAACAAGAATAATTTGGTCTGATCTGTGTGTGCTTATCTCTCATGTCTGTCCTGGAAATGTCTGTCCTGACCTCTTTGACTTCATGCAAACGACAGCACAAAGTCCAGCTTCACAGGAATAAGTGTTCGCAAATAGAAGCACATGTTTCAAAGCACACGGTTTCACCTGGGTAATCCCCTCTTTCTCCACCCCGGCATTCCTCCACTGACACCCGCCTATGCAGTTTTTCTAGAGTCCAACAGAGATTGTTTTTCAGGTGAATTGGTCAGACTGTGAAATTTGTTGCTAGTTTACAGCACTTCATATGAATGCTCATGCAACATATACAGCAGTGCTGAGGGCCAGGTTGCATGAGCATTCATAAAGTGCAGTGGTCACGCAGCGTAATTCAAGCATCTTTCTTCATTCTTCTTTAGTTCTGGTTTAGTCTCAATCAACTCCTATGGGAAGTATCTGACTCATAAACTCTATATTTAATAGTGGATGGAGCCACAGTGATGTCGCCCTCAGTTTGTGGAGTAACATTTTGAGGCCCCTATGAGGACCGACTCTCTCCTGGAGCCAGCCTTAAGTGGCTATTTAAGGAACTGCAGCTTTTAAGCACTTTTAATGTTGGCTTTCTTTTTGCTGCATAACTTGGCTCTTTATTCACAAAAATGCTCCATTATATCTGACTAGCTAACTTTGTCTGCTCTTCGGTGCTGCAGGTGGTGCACAGTGGATTTATAGGAGCCATTTTTTTCGCTGAAGCAGTTGCCTGCTGTGACTGGAAAGATGAGACTGGTGAGAGTGAACCAAAAGTACATTTTCCGATTCTGTGAAACTGAACAGCAAAGAAGGGAGGTAATTCTCTGTTGGTTCATCACTGTTAGCAGCTCCAGTCTACATTACGTATAGTAAATTACACATTTGATCCATCGCATTTGTGGATATATCAAAAAAAGCTGCTTTAGTGTTTACTTATTAGAAAATCTGAGCCATTTGTAAAATTCATCCAGGGCAGTAATGGATCCTTGAGTTGCCTCTGTCATGTGTTGCTGAGTTTTTACACCACAGGATGTTTTCCCATGTCATCCACTTTACATGATGGGATCGGATGTGAGTGAACTGCTGTATAATGTATACATTTTCCTGTAAAATTACCTGACATCCTTCCTTTTCTCACTCCAAAGCTGACATGCTTCACCAGAATCGGCATTACGTTTTATGACTCGTCATAAATCAGCCTGTGAGGTACTGCACATTAAACTCTCCCCTCGCCGTATGTTAACAAAAGAGGAGTAGGCGTGATGTCAGCTTAGGGCCATACCAAATGGGTGCCACGGGATGTGAATGGTGGAATTTTGTTCTTTTTTTTGTGGGTAGGGGAGAGTTTTTATGTTGCGGAGTGTGCAGCAAGGAGTGTTTTCTCAGCTGGTCCACTCAGGAGGACGCAGGCAGCTGTCCCTTTGCACTCAAATGTCCACATGTTCGCAATGGACCTTAAAATACAGATGTATCCATTACGTCAGTGAGCATTGACGCTTCAGTTCGAGTCCATTCAAGTTGGTCAGCCCCCAGTATTGCTTACCTACCACAAACACAAAGACAGATGTCAAATACACATGCATCTGTTAGCTGGGGCTGATTTGGTCAGTCCTGGCTGCAGGAAGATGTCGGATTAAGAATGCTTCTATCAATCCTTTATTAGAAACTTACTCACTAGATGTTAAAGTTCATAAAGTCGGCAGACATTGAAAGTCATAATTATGAACTGATTATAGCTTTGCAATGGTCATGAAGACAAAGGCGATGAACCGTTGGGGTCGTCCGGATTTCTCCTTACATCAAAAACGCTCTGGACCACAATGACATTTATGTTGTTTTTATTCTTTTTTCAATATGGGGAATGATCACATTTCCCCAAAATAATAGAACTAATATCCTCTAAAAATTACAAAGTCTTGTCATTATTTCGAAAAGGGGCTGCAAAGGGATTAGGGGTTTGGAACAGAGTTATAATTATACTCGGGGTAAAGTTGGGGTTAGGATTACTGTAGGACATTTCATTGTTGTGGTTATGATTTGTGCCTGAGGTTACAGCATGACAACGAGCCAGTTACATGGCCCCACAACTGGATTCGTGTGTGTCCATCGTGAAAAAATATCTGCATGCCAATGTTTGTATTTCTTCTGCCCATTTTTTAAAGAGCATTCTTGGACTGGTTCTATCTGTTTTTGAACAAGGCCAAGGTCAGATTCTCATGTATTTCCCAGTTCCAAGCCTAACAACAAAATGCAACAAGTGGTCTACTCCCCCTGTACACAGCAACATATCTCATTGCCTTTTTTAAAAACTGGCAGGCCCCTAACTACATAAATTTTCTGTAAATTTCTCTCAGAACCAGAGGGGGGGGAAAAAAGAGGGCAAAGCAGAGTGTAGTTATTGGCTGCAGCTTCTGGCAGCTCTTGGACCACTGTGATATGGAGAGGCTTGTGTTGCTGAGGTGGGGATGGGAAGGTGGGATGTGGGGGGAGGCGAGAGAGAGAGAGTGAGAGAGAGAAAGAGAGAGAGAGAGCAGGACGTCTTATTATTGCTGGCAGAGGAGAGAAGTGCTACCTTGGAGGCGGTTCTCTGCAGAGGCCCATACATCTTAGTTCCTGGCACCCAAGCCGGCGGGGGGTGGGAGTGCGTGTGAGAGGAGAGCAAGGGAGAGAAGAAGGGGAATGGGCTGGATTGGAGAATTGCGGGGGGGGTATGATGAGGGGGCCTATGCTGCTGGGGAGTCAGCCAAAGTACAGGACTCGCTTAATGGGTTCTTCTCTGCTATGTGATCCCAGTTTGGAGAATTGGAGCAGACACCCCGACTCCTGTCTCTCCCGGCTCTGCCTACTGCAATGAGGCTTGGCATGCACATGGTGGCGGAGGTGGGGGGGGGGGATGAGTAGCTGTGGATACATCTCTCACTTCTGGTGTCTACTAGTCACAGGAAAGGCACTGGGCGACAAACCCAGAGCCACCTGTGTGCGTGCGCAGCAATCTGACTCACTGGCTGTCATTTATTAGAAAGTCCCCCCCCCTTCTCCCCTCTTCCTCTGACTCATCAAATGGCACTTTACTGATTTGAGCTCCACACGTCCAGAGTTGAACTGCATTTGGAAACTGGATTAGAGTGCCCTTTCTTCTTCAAACACACGGAGCCATTGACCAAAACTCTGTCTCCACATCTTGTCGGGTGCTGTTTCAGGGGGGTGGGACACACAGCAACACTGCTCATTAAGGTGCAAACACTTGTCTTCATCATAAATTTCCTGTCAGTTCTTTCCACTCTTCGTCAAAGCAGCTTCTTGGACTTAAATGTGCTCTGGTGTAAGATTTCCCACTGTCCTCAGATGCCTTTCAACCATTTTCATGAACTAGCCCTTTTCTAGTTCACAAACTGCGACCACAAGAGTAATGAAAGGCGAATCATGATTAATCCCCCCATCCCTTTATTATGATTCCAAATCAAGTCTTTTATCTCCATCTAAAGACGTCAGGATCAGACATTTTTTAAGTGATTTACCGGGATAGAGTTTGTGCAAGTGGGAGCAATATGCACAAAAGTGTGATTGTATTCGGCCACAATAGTTCAGACAGAGGTAGCTCTTTGCAAATGTGTTAACTCCTTCCATGCTTAAGCTGAACTGCTTAATCACTAGCAGCTACTGTTACTCATGCTGATGCTGGAGAGTTTGGTGGTTTAAACTGTTTAAGTTTTTTGTTAAATTATAAATGTGAAACATATAATTATTTCAAAACATCTCACTACCCCCTCTTTTAAAGGCTTGGCATGGGATTGTTATTGGGGTAATCAAGTTGAGCAAGCTCGACCAAATATTTCCAAGTATGGCAGGCAAAGAGGAGAACTGCGTGCTCAGAGGCATGCACCTGAATGTCTCTCCTGCACTCTGTCTTAGGCTCTGGCACGGGCACCGCTCGCTGTCTTACATAATACTATGAGATCACCTGCCAAAGATTTAGTGCTGTAATACGTATTTGTTGTCATCGGTTGCATCGGCCCACGCTCCAGTAATCTTAACAGCTTTCTCAAAGCATCCTTTCAACTGTGAGGAGGTGATGCGCCGGTATGCAAGAAAATCCCTCCGTTTTCCCCAAAAGTAAAATATTGCTGGCTCATGATTTTGACATCTCAGTGAGTGGATGGATGCCACCGAGTAAACATTCAGAACACGATCGGCTTCTGTGTCCTCTCATTGTTTCTTCACCCCCCTGTGGGATCGAGAGGAGGAGAGAAACCGCCGGCCAAGTCCTCTAATGCTGCCAGGCTGAGTAAACGGTGTCTCCGGAACCTCGTGTTAGCCCCAGCATTTCCATAAGCACCCTTCATCCCCGCTCTGTTATTCTTTATGATCCGCACCTCCGCTCCAGCTCAAGCCGTCTTCCAGCATCCCTCGTTCTGTCCCGGGCTCCCCCCTGCACCCACTCAGAGGCCTGTTTACAGCGTCCCACGCGAGGGTCCGCTGGCTGCATTGTCCTGCACAAACCAGCTGATAATGGAGTGATTAAGCTTTCAGAGTAGAGGCACCCCCACCCACAGGCTTGACATCCTGTCCACATCTGTTTTGTAGAAACTGCTGGATGCTTGTCTCACTGAATATTAGTAGCGCCTGTTTGTGTCCCTGACAAAACAGGCTATAGCCTCCTGATGAAAGTGTTATGCTTAATTTCCAACTTCAGCTATGTGTTGCAGGAACAAATGTTTATGTAATATTTGGCCCATCGGTGCTCACATACCCACATGATCAACAGATTCAGAGAGAGAACAGCCTCAGAGAGAACTGAGTTGGGTCTGAACAGTGCAAACTGTCAGAGGGATGTTGACCTCTTTTGGTGCATGTGAACTGCTTTGTGCACAGCTGGTGACCTGTGTGCTGTCATGAAGCTAATGAGTGCTGAATAAAGCATAGGGTACACAGTGTCTCAGCAAGTGTTCGTGTGTGTCCACATCAGCAGACTTGAACTCTTGCTACTGACTCCTGGCCTGTCAGGTGCATAACCAGAGCGGAAGAATCCTAAAAACTCAGACGAAGCATTTATTCACAGAATTCCTCAAAATATCGAGTTAAAATGCACACCCTTGTTCATGCAGTCCACATCCTCATCCGCCCCCCAAGCCCCTTTTCAGTGAGAGTGTGCCCCCCCCAAAATAGGCACAACATGTAGACAATGCGAAACTGTCATTTAGGATAACAGGAACTGAAATATAACATCTCACACTGTCAGCAGGCCAACATGTTCCAAGCGCAGATCGTTCCAAGTCTCAGCAGAGCAAGGTATTTTCAGTAGAGTGGTCAGCTCCAGCAAACCGTTATTCTCTCAGTGAGTGGGGAAATTCTGACAGGCAATCAGAGCCCACTACAAAAGCAGAATGTAAAAACAACTGAAAATGAATCCCTACAAACGCAAATAGCTTATTGCTAAATTGTTTTGGTCTGGCGTAAAGCTTTGCCAAGAAGAGGGCTTGAAGTGGGATGGCGTGAAAGCAAGGGAGGGAAAGAGAGGGCTTCTGCCACAGAGGAGAGCTGAATTATGGGTAGCTTGTTTGACATGGGAGCATGCGACATTTTTTTTTTTCTCAAATTTTGCTATGGAGATGGTAACAAGGTATTTCAAACCAAAATACATGAGCTAAATTTTAGACACAGACACTGCAGAACTAACAGAGGCAGATTATGACGGATGGAGGGCCGTTTTCTTTCTTTGAGCACCATAGTTCATTATGAATAATGAGGATTACACTGAGAAAGTTCTGTCTGACTTTTCTGTTATTGTTCTGTAGCAGTGGGTATGAGAAACTGCATCTTGATTGGCCTGTATGTCAATGATGATGATATGTTGCTCTTTCATTCTGGCCAACGAGTATAAATTAATACAGGCCTATTCATCATGCGTCCAGATGACGTTCCTACTGTAGCTGTACTGTACAAATGCCACTGTTTCAGACCACAGACACAGAATCTCTGTCTAAGATTAACCATTTATAGTCTGTTTTATGCTGAAAGGCCAAAATTATATGGTTGCCTTTTTCCACTTATCTTTGTGCAGTTTATTTGGACTGTTTTTCATGGTTTGAGTAAAGCTCCTTAATTCAAACTAATCGATATCTTAATAAAACAGCAAACAATATTTTTAGACAATAGTGGTTTTCAATTTTTTGGCCTCGGTTGGGAATATTTCATAGTTCAACATGACAATGCGCCCTTGAACCAAATGCAAAAGTCCATAAATAAATAATTTTCTAATTTTGGTTGGGGATGGGGGTGGGGGGGGGGGAGTGACTCGCCTGCACCCAGCGTTGATCTCATCCCCATCCAGAACCTTTGAGAGGAAATGGCATCTGTAAGCCAGGTCTTGTTTGTATTCTTTTGTTCTGATGTCTACATATCTTAGGACATAAACTGTGCATCTAATTTGATTTCTAAATTCCCAACAATCTGGAACAGCTTGTTATTTCTGTCGCGGCTGGTGGTTACACCCATTTTGTATCCCTGGATTTAGATAAAATTGTAGAATTAATTTTTTTGGATTCAATTAGAACAGAAGTTTGACATGTTTGGGAAACTGAGTATTTAAGTTTTTTTGAAAAAACAATGCATGTCAATGAGAACATCAGTACATCTTTTCACTGAATATGTCACTACAGCCAGCAGATAGTTAGCTTGGCTTAGCATAAAGACTGGAAAGACTGGCAAACAGCTAGCCTGAGTCTGCCTTAAATGAATAAAATCTATGTACCAGCAACTCTAAAGCTTGCTAATTAGGACATTATTTCTGATTCAATACTTTGGCTAAAAAAAAAAAGTTTAAAAACAACATTTTGATTTACTGAAGGGGAGGTTATGGACTAAGAACTAGTCCTGCATGCAGTGGATGTCCAATGCATGTGCAGAGCGTGACACTCTCACACAAGAGTGAACACACTGTAACTTTAAGAGTTTGATGGTTTTGCCCTTCAGTTGAAACGTGATTCCTCTGTGTTTACTTTGTTGTTATGTTTTGCCAGTCTGGTAATAAGCCAGTTTGTCTGCTTGGTCTAATTTGATGATGAGCTGTGATGCATGTTGAAGAGTATGTGTCCTGCCAAGAGGACATGGTTAGACTCTGTCTGCCATGGCTTTCTTACTGTCTATTAACAGAGCACAATACAACAAGCCACAATGTTTTAGCCCAGCAAATAAGATCAAATATTAAAGAGTGAGTAATTTTTTACTTTTCAGGCTTAATTTAAGAACATATCTTTTTTATGCTTTCTTTTATTCTTGTGTGAGATTTTTCTAGAAAAAGCGAATGTTTTAAGTTTTACTTCTTGTTCTCAATATTATTATTTTGCTGTTCCTTTTATGTTCCGTTAAATACTTAAACTCATGCTTGCTTTTTGCAAGAGTTAAAGGTAGCGATTATGTGCACATTATCAAGTCTCCCCCCCACTCATGCATGGGATATCACTCCACTGAGCGTTTCCAACGGCTCGTGTTACTTGAAAAAATACACAGAGCAATTATCTGATTTATTTCCTCCCTTTTCAAAACAAATCAGATATGTCTGCTTCTCAGAGACACTTGTACGTGTCTTGAAAAGGTTCCAGTCTGGGTTACACAAGAGTGGTGCCAGTGGAACGTTATCATCTCAGCAGACATCGCTATCTGTGACTCTGCATGAGATTGATGGCCTCTTGAAGGTGCTGGACCCACAGGGAAGTACTCCATTCTCACTCTGAGGGTCC
This sequence comes from Acanthurus tractus, assembly GCA_029783725.1. Taxonomy (NCBI): domain Eukaryota; kingdom Metazoa; phylum Chordata; class Actinopteri; order Acanthuriformes; family Acanthuridae; genus Acanthurus; species Acanthurus tractus. The sequence continues at coordinate 14,979,364 of JAQNCA010000007.1, read as the reverse complement.
ACCAGAACTGGTTCATCATCAGATAAATGAGCTCACGAGCTATTTGTACAAGACATACTAAAGTAATCTAATTTGCTTTCTAGGTTTGGCAAATAAAGAGGGAGTTTTTTGTGTTTGCTTGAGTTAGACGTCGCCAAGTCCTGTTGTTCCTAATAGAAAGTAAGGAAGTGCAGCTGTTTAGACACCGAAGAATGTAAATGGTGCAAATGTGGTCTCTTAGCCTTTTCAGCCACATCAGCTCAATGCAGTGCACACAGGAAAAGAAAATGGAAATCCTGACATGACCTCTGCCTCCACATTAGCATGTCTCACTGATGGAGGAAGGCAGACTGGAGGAGGAGAGGTCCAAATGTCTCCACCATCACAGCATACACCCCCTCCCGTCTCACTCCGCTTTGTGAACATCACACGAGTGCTTCATTGTTGGCATTTAACAAATCATACGAGACAGTGTTATATATATTTCCATGTTATACAGAAATGACCACTTAAACACGGTTAGAATGAGTGAATGTTTCAGACCATGAAGAAAAACACATACCAGCCATGTTCTCATACTGACCAACATGGATCACTTCTTCCTGCTCTTCCTGGAAATAACTGTTTGTTACATGGAAAGAAATGTGGCGAATGGGAACTTCACATTGTGTTATTTAATATCAAAGGTCCTTTTCTTGCCACCGCTCCAAAACAAACTGACACAACGGACAAAACAACAAGCACTAACTGTCCCACCCCGTAATAATGAGCTGGGTGATTGTTTATTGCAAAGGGTCACTTCACATGTCAGATGTTATATTCCAAAACATGAAGTGAAGGGTCACTAATTTTTGGACTCCGTGTCAGAAACGTGTTAGATTAAAGGGTCTGCAGCAGGACGCCGAACTCAAAGGTGGCATGACTTGATTAAAATGTCAACTGGAACATGATTACAAGTCCTGCTCAGTGTTTGCGTCCATGACATAATTCCACTGGGGGCTTCAAAACAGGGGAACATTTCTTGGGCTAACAAATGGAATATCACACAGAAACTCTGGAATATATTACACTGAAGCTGAATGCAATTTTCAGCTATTTCCTCAATTAAGTTATTCGTACATTTCAGATTGTTCTGATGACAGGATGACAGTCTCTCAACACATGGAGCATCAGTTTAGGGAGGAATTGGAGTTATAAACATGTCAGACTTTTCTCTTTTGGAATCAAATTATCACAGAGAGAGTGTTTCTAGGAAGTGAGGCAAAAATCTAATAATAAACAGAGAGGAGAGACAGTAGACCTTTTCCACTAACATGGAACCAGTTCTGCTCTGGTTCTTGCACCTGACTTTAAAACTGTTCCGAGTGTTTCTACCAATAAAAATTGTTTTGGAACCCAAAAAAAAACAAAAAAAAACAGGTTATCCTCGCAAACCAAAGTGGACATGTTAAATTCCACAGATTGTTGAGCATTGTGCAACAGCCTCTGTGCATGGCGTACCCTTAAGAGAAAACTCGGCCTGGTTCTCCAGATAGCACCACGAATTCCACGAATCCATAACAGAACCAGATTAAGCACTCGAGCTAATTTGGTGGAAAAACA
>JAQNCA010000007.1:14949656-14977683 GCA_029783725.1 Acanthurus tractus | reverse complement strand
CTCCAGATAGCACCACGAATTCCACGAATCCATAACAGAACCAGATTAAGCACTCGAGCTAATTTGGTGGAAAAACACAACATAAGTATTTGCTGACCTGTAGGCATTTACAATTAAATTTCTTGGAAATGTCATATTTGTCTGTCCACTCCGCTTTCTGCAAAAACTAGATTTATAGTTACTTTGCATGAGCTTCATTTCTCCCCAAATGGGCTATTTGTTCTTGTTATTCAAAGAAAAATGTTTACTGGACTGCTTACTTCCATTTTTTTTTTGCAATGGAATGATTAATGATCTGCTTTGGTGTTTGATGCTTTGGGCCAGATTGAAGCGCACGCAAAATTACAGACATATAATTTGTCTGCAACATTGAGGGTGTAGCTGTGGTCAGTGTGTTGGTGTTATAGGAAAGACTGCTGAATAAGAACATGAAGCCGTTTCCAGCCAGTGCTCTGACACAATGTTCCGCTGTGTTTCAGTAGAAGATGGCGGTGAAGGAGAGATTTTCTGGAGAAGTAATTCTACCTCACTGCATGTCATCTACCAAACAATGACAGCAGTTTGCATGTCTAACCTCTAGCAGAGTCGAGGGGGTTTTTGGATAGTGCTGAGCTGTATGCGGTGGTAGTGGGAGAACCTTGTGGGAGGTCACTCTGCGGCTCGGTGTACGTGCAGAACGTGAACAACCTCAGAGCTGAAAAACTGTCAGCCTGTACACTTTTCTGTTTTCCTTTAGGGAGTGAAACTCGGCAGGTCGAGGTGCTGTGGGGTATGTGGAGTGGGTTACTCAGGGTGAATGGGAGTCATTCAGCTGGACACATTTCATGGATGTTTTGGGAAGCAGTGATGGAAACGGGGGAGGTTAGGCGGCCCATTCCTCCCCCTAGGGTCTTTGCGGTGTCAGAGCAAAGAAGGAAAGGGAGAGAGAGAGAAAGAGCCTGTTGCAGTACAGAATGTCTTCGGCCTGCTCTGTATTAACTTCAGTTAAAACAAGTTCGGCCACAGTGCTGCTCCTGCAAGTACGCAGGTAGACTCCCGAGAATAGGACCACTCACTGAGTAAACGCTCCCATGTGGCAAAGGAAGGGGAGATAAAAGGAAGGGAAGGATGAATATGATAAGCTGCTAACCCACACTTAAACTAATATTTATGTACCAGACTTACAGCAAGAATAACTGTTGAGCAACGGGTGGTTTTGGTTTTCCCAAAATAAAGAAAGTCAGTCAGGGGGAAGAAATTTGGGAGGGTTGTTGACTGCGTTTGTTGGATCTCATATGAATGTATCTATAAAGCTCATATTACCAGAGGCGATATGCAAAAAAATAATAAATACATGGAGAGCTTGATCATGATGACAGGCACTAAAACACAGCTGAATCATGCCAGGTTGAATGCCAGGAAAGCAATTTTTGTCAGCCATCAAGGATGTCTCATAGTCCTTGCTTAAGTATGACAGTTATTAAATCTGATAAATCTGATAAAACTGGTAAAATGAGATCTTGTACTTAAATGCGTAATGTTTAAAACTTCCACTTTTTAATATATTTTGTTGAGTTATGCACTTAAATTATTAGAAATGTTTCCAGAAACATTCAAATTGTGAGAAATGTGTATTTTTATTCAGTGTAATGGTGCTTTTTATTTTTTTTTCTGTCACTGACTTTCAGGGAAACCCCAGTCCGAGATTGAGGAAGGGAATCTGTAAACATGACCAAACATAACATCATAAAACTTAAATACATTACCTCGTCTGTGAATGTTTCAGCCTGAGTCAGTCAGATAGATTTCATCCTCAATGGTGGCTGTTTAACAGTGAAATAAACAAATCCCATGTTCCCATGCTACTTCATGGACAAAACAGCAGCGTAGGTCTTAAAAGTTGCAGAAAAATGAAGTAAAAGTGCAGATACATCCAAAATATTCCATATTAGAACACATGCCGTGAAGAGATGCATGTATATATAGTATAACTGACATGCAACCCTGAAAAAGTCTTATCTATAAAAGTGTTGGATAAGGTGATTTAGGTGGTTTAAAATGCTTCTTCATGAGGTGTTGACATGACTTTTCTTGCTCCCTAACGCCAAAACTGTTTTATGTTTTACATCTGGAATCTTTACAGTGTTGCTCTTTTTAATAGTTACGTCAGATTAGGGGATGACAGACTTCTCAGTGTGTTGATACATGAAAAATAACTTTGACTTGACTGAAACTGCGTTTGTTCTGAAACAAATGGCAGAGCAGTCAAAAGTACAGCGCGCTCCGTGTTAAATATTGACGAGCAGAGCTTCAGGCTGCTTACTGTTGCCTGAACTGATGTCCTGAGTCACAGCCTGCTTGTAAAAGGGAGAGAACAAGAACATGCAGGGCCTGTAACCCATATTAATCTTTCACAGCAACACTGAGGCCAGACATCAGGATCTATTATTATCTCTTTGACCTCTCTGGCCTCTGTGATTCTCAGCACTTTGTCTGCCCTGACTGATACAACCCACAGATTCAATCAGAGATCAATGCAGTTTTTTTTATTTTACATCCAAATGTTTAGTCAGTAGAGTACAGACTGTATCACACTGGGTTATGTTCATTTTGAAAACATTATATCAGCTTTTTAGCTTATTATTCAGAAAATGTGGCATGCCTAATAAATCACGTTGCACAGTAATGTATTACGTGGACTAAAAACAGAAGACAGTATAATCGTTACCATAAATGTGGCTTTTAAACATGTGTCCCCATGACATGAGTTACTATCAAAACACAGTACAGTATTATGCAAAATGGAAGAGTATGAATATAGGTGACTCGCACACTCTGTGTATGTTAGAAATCAACATAAAAAAAGTTCAATACACACAAAGATAAAGGAGTGTGTTTGGGTGAAGAACAGTACAGAGGATTGAGTTGAGACCACACAGCTGGCTCATGATTTTTCCCCATCAACGAGAAAAACAAAATGCTTAGAGTGAAGTTTATTCATCACCACTAGTTTATATTGCAATTTAGTGTGACTCTGCTAAATACCCTCATATAAATAACAATACATACTTAAAGTCTATAATGAAGTGCGGTTTTGGGCAAACACATCAAAGCTCTTCAGTCCTTACATGATGCAGCAGAGACAGTTATATTTAGATTTTCTCAGTCTGTCACAGTTTTTTTGGGTTGAGGACTAAATTTGCTGTCGAGTTCAGAATTGACTCACATGCTTTCTAGTGCCATTTTAAGTGTGCGTACTTTAAATACATTGACTGGCAGAGACACAATTGGACACAGTTTCTTTTATGTCAGCGTTGGAAAGAAAGCTTAACATGTGCATTTTTTTGGTTAATTAAAGTTTACTACATAAAAAAACCCTCTGTGATGAAAGACAGTGATATTTATTTTAGAACACATACCTTATATTGCGTTGTTGTTCTTTAATAAGAGAACTTTGTTAGTGGCCTTTAAGTAATTCTCCCCTGAGTTTGGCAGCAATCTTGTAGTCTAAAGGCCTCAGTGTTAAACCATAAGAGCAGTTTAAGGACAAATCCTCACCGGCACATTTCTCAAAGCTACACTGGTGGAGTAGAATTGCAAAGAACAGAAATAACTCGACTTTGGCGATCTGGTTCCCGATACATCTTCTCTTCCCTGCTGAGAAGATCATAACATTGTTGGTGAGATCCTTGTCCAGGGAGCCGTTTTCATCCAGGAAGCGCGAGGGGTCAAAGATATGTGGATCCTTCCACATCAGGGGGTCATGATTGATGGACCATTGATTGATGAAGATCACTGTGTCTTTGGGGATGTGGAGGCCTTCGATGGTGACGTCTGAGGTTGTGGAGTGGGGGATGGTGACGGGGACGAAGCTGGTGAAGCGCATGGTTTCATAGATGAAAGCATCCAGGTATGCCAAGCGACTCCTGTCCTCGATACACGGCAGCCTGCTCCGCCCAACCTCCTTATCAATGAGCTCATGGAGTTTGGTTTGTATTTCTGGGTATTTTACCAACAGAAGAAGAATCCAGTGAAGTGCGGTGGAGACAGTATCCAGACCTGCACCAATCAGATCCGTCACTGTCCCCTCTGCGTGACCTTTGGTGAGTCCGTTATCGCTCTCAGCCTTATCAATCACGCCAATAATAGCATCACTCATATCTCTTGTTACTTCTGGGTCAAATGTCTCTCTGTGCTCTTCCACCTTATGCTGAACAAAACCAAAGAACTCTTGATTCAGGAGTTTGAAGCTCTTAAACATACTGCGGATTGGGTTAGGGAAAGACTGAAGCCATGGCATCACGTCCACCAAGCTGCCCGCCCCAACTGTCTGCCCAAACATATACACCCTGTGAAGCAGAGCTCTGAACTCAACATCATCATGTCCATAACGTTTCCCAAAGCACAGAGCGCAGATCACGTTTGCTGCAGCCACCGTCAGCTCATGAGCAGGGTTGAAATGCTGGCCCTGAGCACTGAGTTTAAGGAAAATCTCTACTAGCTCTGTGGCTTCAGCCACAATTTGCTGCTCAAAGGCTTTCTTGGTCTGGCTGTTGGCCGATGAAAATGCTCTGATCGTTGATTGAGCAATTTTCCTGTGCATCTTCCACTGTTTGCTGTAGTTGGTGAAAGTCATACTTTTCCCCCCTGAGACAATCTGAAAAGAGACAAAGTTTGGTCTGCCTGCAAACTCTGTGCTGTGCTGTATCAGAGCCTGACGTATCGCCTTGTCTCCATTCAGAACAACAATGTCGCTGCAGCCGAGACGTATCTGGTACACATTGCCGTATTTCTTGGCCAGTTTGGCAAAGGTGATGTGAGGCATCTGACCCAGCTGCATGGCGTTGCCCACCACAGGCCAGGCGAAGGGTCCCGGCAGTCTCCTCTTGAGCCGCAGGTTTCTGACCCACAGACAGGCTTCCAAACAGAAGAGGAAGACGAAGGAGGCAACCAGAGCCGGCTGGACCTGTCCGCTCCATTCCCTGATGATGCTGCTGCCCTTCACACCATACTCTCCGTCCATCTGAGCCATTGTGGTATCCAGTAGTTTGTCTGTCATCTGCTATGTCTAAAAAAAGGCAATTTCACTGAAAATGCAAAACCTTTTCAGGTGGTCCCTCTTTGCATGTATATTAAGATGCAAAATCTTTGTTTTCTCATCCTAAACTATGATCAGATTGACAAAGGAGAAACCAAAAAAAGGAGGCTTAAGCAGCACTCACATACTGTCTCACCCCTCCTCCACGGAAGCTGGTGAGAAAGACTCGATCAGGTTTAAGGCTTCACACTTTGCTTATATGTATCTCTATGGTGGGAGGGGTCAGCGACTCAGGTTTTTTATTATCTCTCCCCTCCCATTTTGACCATAGCCTGCAGACCTTAGTCCTGGTCCCACCCAGGCCTTCTGCCAGCAGCGTCCAATGTAGGATGACGGAAAAGAAGAGCAGCTCCTGTACTTAATAGGCCCCAGAGCCAAAAACTACAGATCTACACTTTTGGAGCCAAAGAATACAGGAGATTACCATGAAACCTTTAAACATAAATTACTCTACAAAGCCTGTGGCCTAAAAGACACAAAATATTAATTATAATTGTATAGCGCTAAAAACTGATGCATTTTAGCAGTGAAATGAACTGGACAGCATTTGGTAGCATATGACCAGAGTCTGCGGTAACATATAGTGTGAGAAGTGAAAATAAGCTGAAGTTGATTGTTTTTTCTGATGGGGTTAGATGACTTTGCTGTTTCCTATGGACTTTGCGTAGTATTTTAAACATGCTTTGTTTTCTGTAATTTACAGCCAAACTGTTAATTATGAGCATACAGGAGAAAAGAGCTCTGGGATATCACCATAAAAGCTGTGGCTTCCCCATTAAAAAACAGAAAAGATACAAACAGCACCATTAATTATACTCTATAAAAAGATAATACAAAGTTATTGTTGGCATAATAGCCCATTAAACAAAAGGTCTCTGGGACGATGCTGCTGTTAGGGTTGTGGCTGCATCAGAAAGGTTTTGTACAGAACCTAAGATGAGGCAAGTTCAGCTTTGAATCCACTTATGCGGGTGCTTGTGCAACAAGAGGAAGAACTTAAAAAACATCAGATTGGGCTTAAGTGATACTCAGCCACAGGTCACATACTTCAGAGGTTTCCAGTTTAGAGCCATGAGTTACGACAGACATCTTAACAATGGTGGTGCGTACCATCACACTGTTGGTATCTAACTGTGCCAGCTAAATGTTTTGAGACTGTAAAGAGGTTTTGTGAACGGGTTAGGGTGAGATTTTTGTTTTAAACCCCTGGGTTAAAATAACAATCAAACTGGACACACGGAGAATTGACAATTCACTTTATTCATTTCAGATATAGCTTATTTTTCCATTTTTCTCATCATGTAAAGCCAACACATTGATAATACAATATCCTCTAAGATGAATGCTTAACGTTCAAGGCAGACTGAGTTTAACCTGTTACCTTGACAGAGAAACAGACAGAGAAACACAATCCCTTGGGTATTGTAACATCAATTCCTGAATGCGGAGGCTTAAACAGAAGTGCAGTGACATCCATGTAGCTTTGAAGAGGCTACTTTGTAAACAAACATGTTTTTGAGAATGCATCATGTGTGACAGAAAGAGTTTTTTTTTATTCTTGTTGTTGTTGCACTGGTGAGACTCTTGTGTTTGGTATGGGGTAGCTGCAGTGCCTGTACAGTAAAACTGAACCCTCCGTGCGTAAAGTTGTGAAGTCTTCATGGTTCATGGCGATGTCTCGTCTTCATCTTCAAGACTGTGATGACTGCTCCTTGATGAAAGACTTCCTTCTTCCCAAACATGCCAGCCTTCTTTTTTTTCCCCCTCCACACTTTGATCAGCATTCTTTGTTTTATGTATTCATATGCTTTGAGTACAGTAGATAGTGAAATACATTAAACTTCATTACATTTATTGTCATACCTGAAATATGAAATTATAAAAAAATATTCTATAACTGCTTTACGTGGCAACGGTTAAATATATTCTTACATATTACAACTGAAAACAACAAGTCATCAAGTGACTATTTAACATTCACAAGCATTTCATATACAGTTATATTAGTTTAAATTTGACATTTAAAGAAAGTAGCTGATTCCTGCACACACACAATACATGTACATGCTCAAAAGTGGATGTAAAACAAGCACACGACTTAGAATTATGTCCAACATCGGATCAAGTATAGAGTATTAAGTGAAGCAGAAGTTTAATGCCTTTGCCCTGAACCCAACAGTCCAAAACTTTGAATTCTACATCTATCATAATATCTTTGAAATCATATTATCAGCCTTGCATCGACATTACTTCATATACAACCCATGTTAAAATACCCATTAAATACCATTATTAAATATGAAACTCTTGCAACAGTAGGATTTAGTGCAGGTACTGAATGGTGATACTCACTGTTTAACGTCATTGGTGAAAGTGTTTGGTGGCTTTGAGTCACAGTATTGGGACGTCCTGTTCATGCAGGGGAAACTAAACCGAGCAGCTTTCCCCTGAGCTTGGCATTCACACCAAACCGCAGGGGCTTCAGCGTGAGCCCATAGGAGCAGTCAAGAGTGAGGGGCTCGGAGGGGTCACTTTCAAAGCTGCACTGGTGCAGAATGACGGCTGTGAATAAAAACACTTCCACCTTGGCGATCTGGTCACCAATACAGCGTCTCTTACCTGATGAAAAAATCATCACGCCATTGGTTATGTCCTTATTGAGGGCCCCGTTTTCATCCAGGAAGCGCGAGGGGTCAAAGATATGTGGATCCTTCCACTTCAAAGGGTCGTGGTTGACGGACCACTGATTGATGAAGACCACTGTGTCTTTGGGGATGTGGAGGCCTTCGATGGTGACGTCTGAGGTTGTAGAGTGAGGGATGGTGACAGGGACGAAGCTGGTGAAGCGCATGGTTTCATAGATAAAGGCGTCTAAGTATGCCAGGCTGCTTCTGTCCTCAATCGCCGGCAGCCTGTCCTGGCCCACCACCTTGTCTATGAGCTCCTGCAGTTTGGCCTGCATGTCTGGGTATTTGACCAGGAGCAGGATGATCCACTGCATTAGAGTTGACACCGTGTCTTGACCTGCACCAATCAAATCTGTGACCGTTGCTTCGACAAACTCTTTGGTCAGTCCGCTCTCTTTCCCATGCTCGATCACATTAATGATGGCATCGCTTATGTCCCGGGTGACATCTGGGTCAAAGGACTCTCTGTGCTGCCCCACTTTATCTTTCACAAAGGCAAAAAACTCCTCATTGAGGTTCTTGAAGTTTTCATAGACACTACGGACTGGGTTAGGGAAGGACTGCAGCCAGGGCATGACATCTACCAAGCTGCCTGCCCCTACTGTCTCTCCAAACTTGTCCACTTTTTTCAACAGAGTCCTGAACTCCAGGTCCTCATGTCCATAACGCCTCCCAAAGCACAGAGCGCAGAGGATATTGGCAGCAGCTACCTTAAAATCATGAGAAGGGTCAAAATACCGTCCATCTGTGCTTTGGCGCAAAAATGCCTGCACCAGCTCCATGGCCTCAGCTGTAATGTGCTGCTCAAAAGTTTTTTTGGTCTGACTGTTTGCAGAGGAAAAGGCTCTGAGGCTGGACTGAGCAATTTTCCTGTGCACTTTCCACTGTTTGCTGTAATTAGTAAATGTCATACTCCTGCCTCCAGAGATCATCTGGAAAGAGACAAAGTTTGGTCTGCCTGCAAACTCTGTGCTGTGCAGTATCAGAGCCTGGTGTATCGCCTTGTCTCCATTCAGCACAACGATATCACTGCAGCCGAGACGTATCTGGTACACATTGCCGTATTTCTTGGCCAGTTTGGCAAAGGTGATGTGAGGCATCTGACCCAGCTGCATGGCGTTGCCCACCACAGGCCAGGCGAAGGGTCCCGGCAGTCTCCTCTTGAGCCGCAGGTTTCTGACCCACAGACAGGCTTCCAAACAGAAGAGGAAGACGAAGGAGGCAACCAGAGCCGGCTGGACCTGTCCGCTCCATTCCCTGATGATGCTGCTGCCCTTCACCCCAAACTCAGTATCCAGTGCCATTGTTACAAAATTTCGGCACAGTTGTTACTCAAAAAAAAAAAAAAATCAATCCTCACTTTTACTAGTCTGTTTACTTTTTTGTATTTATATGAGGGAAAAAGAATCACTAAATCTTTTGTATGCTCATATCACATGAAAAAAATTAAGATATGTCAATCAAATGCAAGTGAGGTCATAATGATAAAAACTACAATAACTGATCAAAAAAAGTGAGTTAGAGTGAAGTTTATTTTAATCTTAAGTCGTTTCATCAAGATTTAAGGCTCAAGTGCCCGCTTTTTGCTTCACTCCAGCGTCTTATATGTTTTGCAGTAGGTGGGCAGGGCTCAGGGTAACTTTCATACTCCTCCCATTGTGGTAGCCGTGCGGACCCCACTTATTATCTCTCTGCTGTCGGTCGCTGTAGGAGGCGCGCGCTTGTGAGCGTCGAGGGACACCGTGAGCGTGCAGCGCGAGCGAACTGTCCACTGCAGAGAAAAAAAAGACCCAGCAACTGGTGACCGATTCAGTAGGAAACGTGTCGAGCCAATTTGTTGTGCTAATTGGAGGACTGGCAGTGTTTGCAGAGTACAAAGTGTAGCCTATCTTTCTAACATGATTTATTCTCTGGCTGCAGAAGATTCGGCGGGCGCACTTTGGCTAGAAAAAAAAGTGTTTGAATACGGTTTGTTCAACTCTAGACTGACTTTATGTTTGAATTATATTTGTGTAAAAAATCTTATTTATGTGTAGGTATATTTTTAAAGTAGCGTCAACTTGCACCACGTATGTATTTATTTTGTTTATTAGTCTTTATGTTGATTTGCTTAAAAGTTAGTTTGCATGCCTTAAAGTTTAAAAGTAAAATGTATCCATTGTTAAGAAAGTTCCAGTCAGTGAATTTAAACGCATCAGTACGCAGCAGCGGCTTCATTTCACAGCCAGACTTAAATATGTTTTGTCTATAACGATCATTTTGATCACTTCAAACGCCTGTGCTGGCTATTTTAACTGTTTTTTTCTTCTATTTTAAGTACAAAAGATGAACGTAGCAAATGGTTGTTTTGTTAGTTTGTCATTAAAATTGTCCCGAAGTGCCAAATATAAAGTTGAGTCAAAGTTGCGCATCGTGAGTCAAACGAGCCAGCCGTTAGTATTTAAAACTGGACTCAAACGTTTTATTTTAAACGTGTGCTACAGCATAAATACACAAAAAAATGTGAGTTATTTCTCAGTCTTATACGAGATAAGGAAATTAATAACTTTATCTAACACTTAACATGACAGTTGCAGCTCATAACTTACTGAAAAATAAAAATCATACCCCAAATATTACAGGACCCAGCAAAATATCAAGTCCACTAACTCAAGATGACATATCACATATTTAATTTATTCTCCTTTGTTTGTTTTCTTTTGTTAGTTAGTTTGTTCCTTCCTTCCTTTCCTTTTTTCCTTTCTCCCATTCTTTCAGACATATATCTGACAGAAGCAGAATAATCAGACTGAAATCTTGCACACCACAATGTGTGCTGTCAGTGTGGACAAGCTATGAAATATTGATATTTGAATTTCGATGCAACATCTTTTCCAGATTACATCACAGCACAACAAACTTCAAGTGCCCCCCCGCTCCCCCCCAACCCCAAACAGAAGTTCTTCATGCAGTTACACTCCACAGAAATCCATATTCTTTGCTCATATTCCCTATACCACTCCATAGGGGTTCAGGGAGAAAAAAAGATGTTGAACTGAGGAAAAAGAAGGTTAATCTGTGACAAAATCTTGGCTTTATTTTAACTTTTTGTCTTTTTTGTGATAGATAGATTGATGGATGTTTCTTCCTGACATTCATCATAAGTTAGACTTTTGGAAATTTGGTTCTGTAAATTCTTTTAAGCCTTCAGTTCAAAGGCAAAACATTTTCCTTCTTCTCGTGGTAGACAAAATTTGTGTCTTGTTTTCCAACCAGCTGTGAAGTTTATTTTCGCAGGGAGGTAATGACCCTAATTAAAGGTACTAAAACATTTCCAAAGTAAGGAACCAAGTCAGAATAACAGAAACTTCACTACCGTACAAGCACAGTCGGTTACTATCAGCAGGAAGGGACGAGGAGGAGGAGGAGGAATGAGGAATAAGGATGACGGCAAATGTAGAAAACGATATCTAATCAGCAAATTATGTGTTTCAAAGACAAGGAGACAAGAGATTTCATTAGTATATATGTTAAGCCTAAGTCAGGTGGTGCACAAATCTTCTCAGTAAAGTAAAACATTAACTGTCTCTATGATCAGTGTGTTGGATGTCTTATAACATCATTCGATTAAGTGATCTGCAAAGCAACATTATCAATAAAACTTTACCCTCACACAATCCAACTGTACACAAACTGCACAATGTAACAAAATCAGAATTTCTAAACACATAAACAGGAAGTCTTATAGGGACAGCATGCTTCATTTGAGACAACAAACAGAGAGGAAACAATAAACTGTGACCCTCGGTGTAAATACATTATGTGTTATGTATTATTCTTTCATAATAATGCTCCTTAAGCAGTCTTTCACAGATGCCGAGAGTTTCACTAGTTTAGAGCTCTGCTTGAGAGCTCTCCGTCTTGAGAAATGTGGTGTGGCTGAGCACCAAAGCCTCCAGAATGATTCCTCGGTTAACCAGAGACATAGCAATGTCTTCGAATACACTGCCTGCACTGGGGATGACTGTTTCTTTTCTCCTCTGTTCCTATAGGGGGAATCCCTCCCCTCCACCTCCACCAGCACCAGCACCTCCTCCTCTTCCTCCTCCTTGCCTGAGTCTGCTCCTCACACACACATGTGGCCACTTGCATCCCCATCACGCTAATCAGAGCCAGGTTTGTGGCTAAGGAGGGGGGCGGCTGGGTGGCGGGAGGTGAAAGAGGAGGGTAGTAGTTTGTGTGTATGTGTGTGGGAGAGGGTGGAGGCCTGGGCTGTAGGCGGGGAGGGGGGGGTGTCGTGTGTGCGTTTTGCGTGTGGCTGCTGTGTTTGCCTGTGATTACCCCCTTGTAACCTGGCTGTGAAAGGTTGGCCCTGACCCTGCGTTGACTCTGGCTGTGTGTGTGGGGGGGGGAGTAGTCGAGGGGGGTTTGGGACTGGAGGGCGGAGGCGGGGTTGGGGTCTCTGTGCTGCTGCATGTCATGTGCTGGCGGGTGGGCGCTCGCTGTGTGGAGACAGGGCCAATGGTAGACCGGGCTGCTTCGGCTCTGGAGCTAATCATTGTTTACTAGTCTCATTTCCACTTCTCAGTGAGCTACTGTCACGCACAGCACCAACAGGGAGGAAGGAAGAGGGGATGGGGGGGTGGGGGTTTGGGGTGTTTGAGAGGGAGAGGGGGGCAGCAGGGAGAGGAAAGCCAGGGGTCCAAAAGGCAGTTGGGGAACTGGTGGGATTTGGGAAAGGGAATGAGCGGAGAGAATTTTCTTTCTTTTTTTTTTTTTTTTCTTGAGAGAACACAGGTGAGCCAAGACTGAAAAAGCTGCAGCCAAAAACAACCCAACAAACCAGTTAACAGTCCACAAAAACATCCTCTGGGCCAGCGCCATCTGAGGCGGCCAGGAGGTAGCCACCGGACATCGCTGGTTAGAGATGGTGATGTTTGAAGAGAGAGTGTTTTCCCTTGCCAGACCACAGTACAAGAAAAGAGAGATACTTGGAAAAACTGGCACTGTCTGACCTGATTGTAAGTGAAAAGACTGAAAAAAAAAAGAAAAGAAAAGGCTCAGTTTATCTTAAAGGGGGAGATGTAAATGGATCTGTGGCTAATGTGGTATTAGCAAACACAAAAGATTAGCCCGTTATTGTTGAGTTTTGATTTTTAAAAGAAGCAAAGCATAACTGTTGGCTTAGATTACTTTTAAAACCTCAAAAAAAGAACAAACATCATCAACAGAACATGACAAAATAAAAGTTTTGATGTTATGTGAAAATAACCTCAAACAAACATCCAAGAAAGGCTATCGACTAAAGTTAGCATGCTAATCAGCTAGCCACATCCTGTCCCTGAGCGTAATTCCTTTATTACCACACACTTTTTCAAACTTGCAGAAAAAAGTCATCAAACTCATTCTTGTTTGGCCTTTACACCCTTCCAACAAACCAAACCCTGATTTGGCTAAGATAACCTCTTATTAAATGAAAAAGATGTTAAAATCGCTGCTGGTGATGCCCAACCATTCTCTCACTCGTGTCCCTCCGCCCGCCTCTCTTGTCTAGTCCTCAGAGTCAGTCTTAGTTGGTGCTGCTGTAAATCTCTACGGTATTCCAACTCCTGTCATCAGCTGGCCTCGGTCAGTCTCAGAGGCTGTGTTCACTCCAAATGTGACTGTGTTCGCTGGGTGGTGCTAAGCTCTATTGCCCACAGTGTGAACACCAATGCTCATCTGCTCCTGGCAGATGAGGAAAGCCAGGGTCTCCTGGCAGACCGAGCAGCTACCAGGGCCACTAGCTGCACTAACTGAATTAAAAGCCTATACTTGCCACAGCTACTTGTTACAGCTCCAGAACAATACCTTCACCTAAAGCTTCACCAGTCAACATTTTTATAACAATACATGAAAAACTGTGTAATGTGAAAGGTGTTGCTCTTAATGATGAATCTGCAGAGAACTTTGACTTGACTGGACTTTATAAGTCAGTTGTCTGTTCTTGGAGCATGTCATCATCCTTTTGCTCTTTGCTTTTATTTTCCCATAACTACTGTTTTGATTCACGATAACTGCTCTTCTCAGAGTTTTCCAGACGCAAAGTCAGCTTTTATAGTAGACATCATGGGGCATTTACCCACTTAAAAAACAAGAAAGATAGTTCTCCCATAATTTGCTGAAATTCAAAAGGACGGTGAATGTTGGATATTACATCCATCAGGAAACCTCAAGCATGAGGTAAATTTGAATGTTTCTGTATCTTAAATTTTTTTATTGTTGTGAATAAACTCACATGTTCTCCATCAGTTGATGTAGTTTGACTATTTATTTTCTTATTGAAAAGCACTGTTGTGGATTTTTACTGTTTTAAAAATGTTTTAATATTACTAAATGCAGAGCTGCCTATTTTATCCGGCATGACAATGGTTAAAGGTGAAATTATTGTGCTAAGGCTAAAGTTAAACTTTTAAGGATGATTTAGGAAATTTAGAAAAAGATCTAAATCCATATTTGATTCAGTAGTGAAACCAGATGAAGTTAGGAAAAAACAAACAAAGTATCTTTAGACTTCATTAATTTTTTTGTGCTTGTGTTTACATACATTTCAACACATAAAGCACAAAGAATCTAAGACAAACAAACAAGACTGAATTATTGAGAATTATATTTCTTATTGGTTTCACTGGTCTGAAAGGCTGTTTCACATTGTTAAAAGTCTGCATTGAGCTTTGCATTTAGCCGCAGACGACCTGATGTATGAAGGGGTGAATCACAGTATTACAGCGGTTTCTGTGTTCATTTAGATTTGTGGTAAAAGATAGCAAACACCATTCCAAGAATCCAGCTATCTCTGACAGCTCTGTTGTGTTAGACCTGCTGTGCCCAGAGATGTGTCCCTCCAGGCAATTTTAAACAGCCCACATAAAAGAAGACAGCACTACTTTTGGAGAATGCATTCCTGGAATGATTTAAATCATGCAAACACGGATTCAGAAGCCTCCCAAGAGTAGGACTTTTAACCATATCATAGTCTTTTCTCTCACATGCTCAGCTTTCATGCGGTCACGTAGTCAAATACAGCAGCAATATATTTGAGGTTAGCACGTAAAATCAATCCATGACCTCCCACACTCAACATTTTTCAGAGTTATAATTTAATTTAAAATATTGAGGAACTCATCAATGCAAGATTTTGTCGAATTAAACATTTTGCAGTTCTCGACTTTTAGCAACTTTCGTCTGACATGTTTCTGTAAAGTTGCACACACTCATTTCTTTGGAGATCCTGCGGAATGCAAGTTGTCCTTGCATGCACTCAGCAGCTCGACTTAAAAGCTTAGTGTAGACTTCTGCATTAATATAAAAACAAAGCTGGGAATATGCTATAAATCAGCGGTGGAAGGAGTATTCAGATCCCTTACTTATGTAAAAGTTGTAATACTTAACTGTGAAAATACCTTAAGTAAAAGTATCTCAGTATTATGAGCGAAAGGTCTTTTAAATTTAAAAAATAATAGAACTCATTCTGTTGAAAAATGTTCCTGTCAGTGTTTCATATTATATGATGATATCTTTGGATTACTGCTGCATTAATGTTTCATTTTACCTCCGTAGTTGTTAAAAGTTGAGCTAATTTTAGCCACTTTATATACTGTTGGATAGTTTAACTGCAGCAATGCCTCATATTCTATAATATTAACCATATGTTTGTAGCATTGCTCTCCCGTGGGAGCCACATATCTCTAAAAGTTAACTTTCATGAGCTCAAAAACAGGCCTGTTTTTTGCTTTGGGCCAATACACTTTACAGTTTCTTCTAGAAGTTTTTTAAATAGTTTATTTAGATTGTAGAAGAGTTTTCTACATACATAATGCAACACATCAACCTTACATTTGTGAAAAAAATCCACATTTTGTCTATTTATGTGATTTTCACTGAACATGAAGAACATTAATATTTGTAATCTAAAAAGTAGCTTGTAACTAAAGCTGTCAGACAAATGACGCAGACTAAAATGTACAATATTTGCCTCTGAGATGCAGAGGAGTAGAGGTGCAAAGTCGCATAAAATGGAATAAGTCAATAAAGTACTAATACCTGGAATATGTACTTTAGTAGAGTACTTGAGTAAAAGTACTTTACATTTCACTGCTGAAACTAAAAGTTAGTCCTAAAGCGACTGGGTAAATGCAGTTACATCATGAGGTTCAGTAAGGTCACCCACACAATGAATTCAGCTGCAGACAAACCCTCAGGTCTTCCATTATTAATAGCCCATAGTAACTTAATAAGATAATAACCTATTTTTCTCCGTTCCCACACTCCTCCGACCGGACAGTCTTCCTTCTGCACCGTGTTCAGGCTGCTGCGTGATAGATCTTTACTTAATGTGGCACCCAGGACAGGAGCCATGTATTATGTACAGTATAGGGATATTTGTTGCTAATCCCGTAGAGTTTTTGCGTGCTAGGGGAGCGGAGCGGGGATGAGCTTGCGTGCCATGCCGCCCTGGCGTGCGCGGAGCTCGGTCACTGAACTCCGGCTTCCCTAGGGAGCGGGGGCGGGTGTGTGGTGTGTTGTGTGTGTGTGTGTGTGTGTGAGAGTGAGTGGGAGGGGGTGGTGGGGGTGGAAGAGGGGGGTGCACTGAGAGATTAAAATGAGACGAGGGAGAAAGCACAAGTAGAAATGGCTTCCAGATGACCTCGACTCTGTGAGCTCATCTGAGACGAGCGGAGGAATCGGTTGGACACATTTCCCACCTCCTGTCCCACCAAGAACTGCTTTACCTTATTTGTTCAATAAACTGCCACCTTAACAATATTATTGACTTTAAAAAAAAAGCCTGTAGATGTAAACAGCAGATTTTTTTTTTTAGTCTAACTAAATCTGGATATTATTCTGAAATTGTCCTCTGACATGCCACTCAAATTCCTCCTTTGAACTTTAACTCTGCGTTTTTCAGCCCAGTCATCCATGTAACTTTGCAAAATGATGTGGGCTGTGAATCATGACATTCTCTTTTTTATGTTGTTTTTGTCCAAATTTCGATGCATATTATGTTTGGTTTAAGAGGACTTTATTTTTGAAAGTACGACAGTTTTGGTTTCACTGTGTCACCAGCAAATTATTGCAAGTTTCCAGGCTGCATACACGGATTGTTTAAGGATGACATCAATTATGCATATTATCAAGTATTGTCATGAGTAATAATTTCCTTTTTTTTTCACCAAAATTTTGAATTTAATTGTTTTAACAGTTCCTTTTTTAGTTATATTTAGTTATATTTGGTCTTTTTTAAAACTTTTAGATTTTGCATTAGACACCATGAAATACGACCTTAAATATACTGTTATGCCTCAGAATCTTTACAGTGAGCAAAACTGGAGGATGAGCAGCATAGAAAGCTCTCAGGTCTCCATAATGTATAAGTTTTAGCACATAACTCACAGTAAAAGTCAGAATGGTCAGTGTTTCATGCACATTTTCATCACTTATTAAATGCTGGGATAACGCCTTAAAAGTCTACCAGGCAGAGCTGTATTTTATAAACACATATTTTTGCTATTAATCTCACACAGAACTTGGACAAACTCATGATTTCACCTGCTTTAATTACATAACAATGTCATTAGTTGTCCACAGCCACACTGTGAATAATTAACTATCATTAGACTTTCACTAAATTTCTCGCTGGCCTTGCAACAGATGGATAACTTTATAAAACTATTGTCTTCTGGGTTATTAAAGTGGAAATCCACCTTAAAAAAATAAATCACTCGCACATGGATGCATTTCTCACACAGCTGGAAAGTAGAGAGACGCCACCCGTCGATTATGTTTTCTGAAGCCATTCCAGTGATTGTGAGAGGAGTCCTCTTGAATTTCATTTTATATGCTGATTTGACAGCGACGGTCGCTCCTAATAAACATCGCTGTCAATGTACCAGAAATGGTCAGAGAATGTTTTTTCATTTATGGACAAAATGAAACAATAAAAAAGAAACAACATGAGCGGTGAAGATCATGTTAAAGAAGACAAGGAGGGACGGTGCTTAAAGGATTTATGCGGGAAAATCGATACCTCAGTAGTAAAGTTTGTGTTTTTTATTGTTTCAAATTTTACGTTGCTTCAGAGACATGGCTGCTTGTCTGTCAATGTTGTAGAATGTCATCTAACTGATGTCTAAATCATATGTTGCTTTGTGTTTCCTCTTGTAGAGCCAGACAGCCCCTTTGCATTCATGAGCTGCAAGGTCTTGATTTATGTCGGCTGTGTGTTTATTAGTCATTTATATTAACACCACATCAGCAACAGAACTAACATGTTGTTTAGGTCCAGCTTGGACTCACACCTCTTGTTGCTGCTGCACCTCAAATCCTACCAGCATATGAGGTCACCTGCGCTTATTTTGGTGGAGTATCAGAGTGATAACATGAAAAAAAAGGTTTCAAAAGCAGCGTAAATTCTGCAAAATATTGCATGTTGTAATAACGTTGTGGTTTAATGATAAATGAAGGGCTCATTTAAATGTTAAAGTTAATTCTCAGCTTTGGAAACATTCTTTCCCAAAGTTCTGAATGAATGAACTATGTTTACACGACTGGGCAAACTGAGATTCAGTTAAACCTTTTTAAAACAGGCATTGAATTTGTATTTTTTTGTTTGATTAAAGTGATAATTATTCTGAGAGGAACTAAACACAAAGTACAATTATTCTAATTCCTGCGCACACACATGAAAGTCTTTCTCATCATCTGCTCAGGTCGTTAACGGGAGAGTCTGTGTTATAATTGTCCAAATAATCGCCCTCATGAGTCTTGTTGAATGAGGATAAGCATCACTTGGTATTTTCATTACGACTATGAGGGATGAGTTTGTCAGCTGGTGTTTTTATTCCAGCAGTGCCACACATGCTAGAACTCAAACTAAGCTTTTCTTCCCCCATGAAACTTGGACATGAATAACTATTAAAGCTTTCTGTCTCTTGATACCCCAGAAATAACATCATTCATAGAAAATCTACTCAGTTTTGCTGTGATAGCACAACTTTTTTTTTTTTTTTTTTAAAGATATGTTTCTGTTTTTTCTCAGCACTTTTTCACAGACTGACACATCTATGAGCTGTTTAGTGTCTGTCTGTCTCTCTTTCAGTCAGACGGTCCCAGGCCGGGCTCCCTGCAGGTGTGGAGGCTGAGCGGATCTGACCGGAGCTGAGGGGGCCAGTAGCTCAGCCACAGGCACACTGAACATTACGTGCAGTATGGATACCACCAGCGGGTTGCTCTTCTCATTGTGTAATTGGGCGGATAATGTTCCGTGATTCCCTCTCTTTTGCACCTCGGTATGTTCCGCTTGAGCAGCTCGGTGCATTTTAGTATCCTGAAAATGAAGCGGGGTCAGCGAGCGGTCGGGTTACCCCCCTTCACTGCTCCAATTCTGCAGATGAGCCGATGGAATCGCCACAGCTGCGGGTTAGAGACCTGGGAGGGCAGAGTTCATCCGTAGTCCCACTAGTACAGTTGTATCACGATATCAGGGCCGAAAAATTGAACTTCTTTTGATTTTATTCGCCCATACTGTAAAGAACATATTGACACATGGAAAAGAGTCAAATATTGAGAATAAAAAGTAATCTGTGCGTCAAAAGACCAGAAGACTGGAAAAGCACTTCAAATCTGTGAAAGTCATTGTGTTCTGAACCAGGAACAAGCCGAGCTGTCTAAGAGGAGAGTGTGAAACTAGTGTGTGGCCTTATATCGGCCCTGTGTGCTCTGACTACCACAGGCCCCACTCACACACCACAGAGCTCTGTATCTGGGATTGTAAATTGTGAAGCAATCACTGTGGAACAGAATCATTACCAGGACCACAGAATGAACTTGAAATACTTCAAATCATAACTACTGACAACTGCTTTCAAGTTTTCCCAGCTTTCATCGTTTCCCTGCATTGTGAGGCTCGTTTCAGACTGTGCAGTTAATCTTCCTCATGCTGCTGCAGCTCCTTTTGCTTGACTGACATTCCAGTTGTCTCAAAGCTCAAAATGTTTTGTGTTACTCGCCTGCTTCTTATTATCTACGCTCCCTCATTTGTGATTGCTAAAGATACAGCGAGGGGAACTGCTCCGTCTTTTCATAAAACTTTCAATGGTTGTCAACTCAGTTATGAGAGTTCAGCTTTATTAGTTCAGCTTCAGTTCTCACTTACTGAGTGGATCTCTCATATGCTCTGCAGACATTCAATCCTCTCCTGGCCGCTGCTTGAGGAGCGCAGATCTCTCAAACAAGCAGCTGAAGTGTTTATACTTCTGTCCACGAATACAGGAAGAGTGATTAGAGCTCTCCAAGCAAGCTGACGTAAAATAACAGTGTGATCCTTGGAGATGACACAACCCCGGCAGCCTTTTGCCCTCCTTCAAAAGTGAGAGTTGTCGTATTTTGACTTTAGGTGACGGATGGTGAGGAGCAGTTCATGTTTGAAAGGGTCAGAACGTCATTGGAGAGTGTTGCCGTGCTGCAGCAAAGCAGCAATAAGCACAAAGTGACTCTTCACTGGACAATGTGATGAATTTGTCTGCTCTTTGTTCTCTCGTTGTTTTGCATGGATGATGATTTAAAATATAAAACATCCTCTGATTTACAAGTGACAAATTAATCCCAGATATTTATAATTTTCGGCCTCCTTTTTGTGGTTTTGTTGCTGGTTACCAGTTTGTTTGCACTGTTATACTACGCTCTCTTGTTGTTAGGTTTAGGTTAATTGACCCAAAACATCCAGAACAAAGAACCGGAGACATCACTGAGAGTTGTCAGGGGATTTTTTGCAAACTTGATTATGCAAAGGGATATGGGAGAATGGTCTTTAAATCCAGTGCTGAAGGATGGTGGGATGGTGGAGGAGGCCACCAAGAACAGCAGAGCCAGACAGGAAGACAGAAACAGGCTTCTTGCATGAGAGACTGCTGGTCATCATGAGGCAGGGGAGTGGAGTAAGCAGATAGGATGAACTTGAGGTGGACAAAGTCTTAATACTCTGGATGTAGATTTTCAGTGAAACTTTGACCAGGAACAAACTCAGACAAAGTTGGGCTTTTGGTGATCTGGTGGAGGCTGCAGAGCTGAGCCAGGTACATATACTGCTGGTTGTACATTATTGGATGGATGTGAGCTGTGCAGCCTGGAGCAGAAGTGGGTAGTCATGTGTGAACATACATGAACATACAGAAACATAAGTGGGAGGACAAAAGCATGATAACAGGGTGAAGCAAGGGGCCAAGGCTGCACCTCGACACTTGTTTAAATCAGAAAAAGTGATCAAAACGTCAGCATTGTTTCAAGTTGACATCACAGAAACAACCTGAATGAATGAAATGACTCTACACAGACATTTTTTCTGTCATTAAGTGCCTCCTGGAAACAAATAATGACAGACATCTTTGGAGTGATTAAGATGAGATAAGATTAAACTTTATTGATCCCACATTGGGGATATCTGTGTGCTGCAACAGCTCAGATACAGATGACAGAAGGAGAACAACAATTAAAGAGAGATATCACTAAGAAAAATAGCATTATATACAGAGTTTAAGAATAGTCGGGAAAAAGGACTTAAAACACAGAAAAACATAGAAAAACAAGGAAGAAAACAGGGAGCTGCGGCAACAGGCTGCCTTCCGTGGCGCCATCTTAAGTGAGTCTAAAGTACAAAAGACAAGACCAAGAGCTTGCTAAAAATGTCCTGTACACATGTATCTGATAGCATTTTTTTAATTAAAACTCCCCACTCATGTTCCAGGTGTTACTTCACTCTGGCTGGCTGCTCAGTTTGTCCCACCTGCACTGGAGTCTATCTGGCTCTTTGTGCCGGACTGCGGTGCACCCTGCACCTCTGCAGACTGGTTCAGCTGTTTGGCTGACACCAGCTGCACAGGCATGCATATGCATATGTATTTATGCAATGCAAACAGTAATTAGCTTTCAAGCAGTCATACAAACACACATAGCTGTTTGTGTAACAGGGTCCGCCAGCATGATCGAGACTCTTACATTACCACACCTTCTCTTTCATGTCTACGGATTTCATGCCGGGGGAAAAAACACATTTACGTCGATTGTATCTCGGCCATCTCCTCTGTTTAGGTACGGGACGAGTTCAAATGCTACACTTGCTGAATTTTGTCTATATAAGGCGTGTTCTTTTCAGTGCTACAGTAATTTATGGGGGAATGTAAACATGCAGCTGTTAGCAGACTAATAGCCATTAGCAGTCCAATTGAATGAGAGAATGTGTAAACTGACACAAGCAAAGATTATCTACTGTTTGGTGTGACATGGGAGCCCAGATTTCACACCAGAAGAAGAAAGACGGATCATGCGGATCATGAATTGGCTTTACACCTTTCTCACCTTCTCATCTGTAGCTTCCAGATGCTTCTACTGTCAAATTTTACTTGGAAGTCTTTGAATTTTACTTTGAAATCTTGCTAACTTGCAGAAAAGCCACTGTAAAATTTCAATCAGCAGGGAACAGCAGAGTGTTTGAAGTGTTTTAATCGAGCCCTGCAGGCATAGATGGAGCGAGTGCTGCTATATCATTGTTTGAGAATAATAATTTCACAAGCAAGTGCAATAAAGACGGATGTTGGTCCTGTATGTCATGTGGAATGATACGCCTCTTCCTTCCTGTCCGCCAACTCACTGACATTATTATTGAAACCTCAGGAAGGAGCTGCGTTTGAGGCAGATGTGAAGACTGAAGCACATCAAAATACAGAGTCAGTCAACACAAAGAGGTCACGGTATTCTCATCTAATGAAGCTCCTTTCATTTTAAACGACATAGTCAACATACCTCTTCTCAAGCAAGTCTACAGATAGCTTTATCAATGGTGAAATGTGAGACAAGAGTCGTCCTATCCACAGGCTTCCCATGGAGGCAGACCCAGACACAAACAACTTTAAAGTTTGACCCTCTCACCCTGCCCCCACCCCCACCTATGGGCTCTGCTGCCCCCCCCCCTCTCTCCTTGTTGCACCCTCCACTGAAGGTGATACATTTCTAAATCCCACAGTTTCTGCAGGGAAAAAGCTCAGGCTGCCTTACAACCTAAATAGCTTAAGAGAGAACAGTCTCAGAGGAGTCCCCCCCCCCCCATGCACAATGTATTCCATATGCTCACTCAGAGGCCATGAGGCACCCTATACCTCACATCTGGCACAGACCACCTATGCTAGCTGACATATTCTTCCTCCGACCATCAGACTGGCTGACTCTCAGTGGAAGGAAAGCCGGCCTCATCAATGAGCTCCTCCTCCTCTGATCATGGGATTTGTTTCCATGCTAAAGACGTCCAAAAATAGTGGGTTTATATGGCTATAATCAGGGGGAACGGATTATCACTAACATTTTCTCTCGTAAATGGTATTGCATCTGTTATTTATGAAATTATGGGATGATTGCTCAGCGGTTTCAACATTTCTGTGTGGAGTTTGCATGATCTCCTCGTGTGAGATTGCCTCTTCGTGTCTTCTGGTCTTCTCCCACAGACTGAAGACATGCAATGAAGATGAACTAATGACCCTAAATTATCTAAAGAGTGTGGAAGAGTCTGAGCACGGCACATGTCCTTAAAGGTGGGTGTGTGGATCTGCATTGAGCTGTAAGAACTGTGACTTTTCTCCTTTTTGGTAGCGCACATCTAGCAAAAACATCTCGACTGCGCGTCTTCTACTCAGCACAGTCGCTGCTGTAAACTAAATAACTCAAATACAACCAGTGCACAGAAAGATTGTCATACTCAGAAATGAGACAAACCTTACAGTCATCACTTTTATTTAACAGAAACATTAAGAAATGAAACACATCTATACCTTTTTTGCACTGTACAAAAAACCCAACAGTGATTCTAACAAACGTCTGGCTTTTTTCTGCAATTGGAACTGACACAATTAGTATTTATTTCTGCATTAAAAAAGACTCCGTAAAAAGTCACCAGTATCGGCTCCAGCGTTTGGTAGCACTGTTAGCATGATACTTGGGTGGACTCTGTCATTTTTGGTAGTTTTGTATTGTGCCAGATGCATCACTGCCAAGACGGCAAGATGAGAGAACTTTTCCTGATAGGAAGGAAGAGGAAAGGAGAATAAATAACAGGTTACTTGCACTGTGAGAGACACTGAGATGTACAGCAGCATATTCCATATTCATCTCCGTTGTTCATTAGTGTCAAATTTAAGAGACTTGAGTAAAAGATTGAAAAAAAAAAAAAAACACTTCTACCATAATTCTGTCCTCCATGCTGCTTTCCAATGTTCTGCCTCTTGAAGTCAAACATGACACCAAAAAACCCCCCCAAAAAACAGAAAAGCAAACTTGTCTGCTTGTCTACTGGCACCTGGAAAGGAGCCAACTGCTTATTTTTTACTGTTTATACACATTATAAAACCCACATACATATGTACACAGTGATTTTGGAGTACGGATGGTGTTGCTGTAGTAACAGTACAATCATCAGGTGTTGCCGTGGTGCTATCGATGGGTAATTATCTCGCCTCATGTATAAATCTACCTTGTAAAGTATTTAGATATAAAGGCAGAACTTCTGGCATTAGAAGTCAGAATGGAGTGCCTGCATATGGCCAAGTAAATGGGTTTTTCGTTGCGCTTCTGAGCGGGACGAGACAGGCGCTCGTGCTCCTTAAGTTTGCCTCTTTGAAGGTTAACTGAGGGCACGGTGTGTGAGTTCAGATCTGACTACTGAGGCTTTACCATGCAGACAGCCTGCCTCTCCGAGGTGCACTGAGGTCACCAGAGTTATTTTTTAAGACTGCTCTAAAACGCGAACAATATATCCTCCCTCACATTTTAACACTCTCTTAGGAGAAGGAGGGGATTGCTCCTCTCCTCTCTTTTTCTCCTCTTTTGCTCCCTCGCTTTATTACCTCCGTCAGCCCTAATTTGGGTTGATGGGGTGGCTGTTGCATGACAAGACACATGTCTGGGCCCCTTCGTGAGAAGGCTGGCTCACTCTTGCTGGGCTTGTTTTCTTTGCGTGACCATGTCCCTCCCTCTGTCACTCCTGGCACCTCCCGGCGAGCTCCCCCTCTGACCCGGTTCATGCCCTCGTTAGCTGGCATGTGGCTGGTTTATTTGCTTTGGCCAGCCGCCCGTGTGAAAGGCACATTTTGCCCACGCTCAGACTGAGGTCATCTGAGAGCGCAGCAGTGGCAGAGGTGTTGGTGTGTGTAGGATGAGCAATTGAAGGAGCTTTGTGCCCTTTATGTGCGTGATAATGTGCGGCTGGTACAGTTGAGTGTGTTGCATCGCTGCCTCGTCAAAGGGAAATATGTCCCACTGTAACTGCTTTTGAGGAATGGCATGTATAAGCAGGTCATTCAGAGTTTACCGTCCCAGTTGCCGTCCATAGAGTGAAAAGCGAGCAGGAGGTTGGTGGCGGTGTGTGGAGATTTCAGTTGTTCCCAATGATGTAATCAAACAACTACTCACGCTAACGTTCATGTCTATGCATTCTCCCTCCTGCCAGATTTCCTCCATTGTATGGTGAGTGAATAAAACGGGAGAAACGGGACAGGTCCAACACGAATCTGTGAAAAAGGGTTCGTGCGAAGTTTGCATTCAGAGACTTCTCTCGCATTACTGCTGAACCTTTACAGATTAACTGTGATGTTACAGAGAAACTAAAGCTTGTGCAACATTTAAAAAATAAGTTACAAAAATAGTTGAGTTTGGACATTTGGACCAGAATAACGGTAACTTCACTCACTTATCTGAACTTTTGACACATCCGTTCCCTCTTTTCCAACTTTAATTTTAAAAGCTATTTTATTGTGTAACTGACATATTTGTTCCTCTGCTGCCAGGATGTGGCCAAATGCTCTGGTTCAGCTCCAATCCACTGACTACCTCCGTTTTAATCAACCCTACTGCCTGTCAAAACTCCAAATCCGAGAATTAGATCCAGTGGCAACATTTTTGCATTATGAGAGGTGATTGATAATTTCTTGGCCTAAAATGGAAGGAGGTGAGTTATACTGCGCTTGTTAGGTGCACGTGCAGTTCAACTCTCTGTGTGATTACGCAAAAGGCTGAAGCCAATAACTTTTGTGGTCATTTTGATATGAGTAACTGAAAATTACAAGTCAGTGCTGTCTCTTCAATAGGGACAACATCTGCCTTATTCACTGGATTTGGCCCTCAGACTTCTATCTCTTTCTGAAGCTGAAGTAGGAGCTCAGTCACTGTCATTTTGAAGTGATGATGATGTCATTGCTGGACCACTGAGTTGGCCACCAGTGGAGATCCAACATCTCAGGAAATGAAACCCTCAAACGAACACAAGAGTAAGTCATCATGCAGATGTCTGTCGCTATTTTTAATAAAGAGACTGAGAGCAGGAAACAGAATGTAAGCACTTGTGATTCCAACACTTTAGATGTGGATTTTCAAGTATTTATGGACTTTCATTAGCTGAACACATCAGCTGGATTAAAATAGAGGATTCCACCTGGTGCAGGTCAAAGCTCTCAAAACCTACACATGGTCACTGTGACACAGACTTTTATAAACACTGTGAGCAGAGACAGAGGAGCAGGCAACTTCAGCTGACGTCACTTCCCTTTAATCCTTTAAGTCAAAGAAGAGACACGGTGAACAGCAGTGAGATGAGGCCCATAAATCAAGCAGGATGTCGAGACAGCAGGATAACACAGCCTGACATAGTCACAAGTATGTTCCAGATTAACCTCTGCCACCGCTTCAGTCAGTACCTCTGCTGGGATGGAATCACTTGGAGCTGTCTGGCTCTGGGAGCTGGAAGTCATGCTTTGACTGTAAACACAGACACTAGTCTCTAACAAGGAGCCGTGGAACAGGAAAGAACCCGTAGTCACACTGCTCTTTGGTCTCTCGAGCCTCTTTATTCCCGGCAAAAGATTGTGAAATATTCATATGATGATTTTTTTAACGTGTTATTACTCACTGACTGCTGCATCACAGGGCTAAAATCCATCTTTTATTGGATGTACTAAATGGATGCATTCAAAGCAGCATGTTAAGAAGACTTATTTTTTCCAAAGGAACACTCATCAAGCCTATGTCTTGTGGTTTGTCCAATACCATTTTGCGAAAGAGCTGGACCACATTTGGGACAATACATGAATCACTTAGAAGAGCCACATCCTTATGTTCTGAGACTGCCATAAATGACACACAAGAGACATTAAAAACGAGCCATGGAGAACATGAAAAAACAACCTTCTTTTTCTGCTTCAGGAAACAAACTTTTCCGGTGGTCCCTCACATTAAAGTCCCACTAACTCAAATCCTGACACACAGATACAAACAAGATTTTATTAGGATTGGCATGAGAGTGGATGCTTTCCCTGGCTGTCTCTTTATATGATCACAGTTAATTTATTCACACAGAGTTATATATTCTCATACTGGATGTGTAGAGGGAAGCAATATAGAGTGATTAAGAGCCTTCAGACAGAGGAAACAGACAGCATTTATCACGCTTGGGCAACAGTGTAGCGTAACTGAAATCAGATCCCTGTGGGCAGGATGCACATATGTCACAGACACACACACTTGCATATGTACAAGATCTATTGAGACACAAAAACAACAAAATTTAGACTCAAGGAAGAAAAAAAAGAAACTTAATAACTACCTTTTATTCTTTTGTAGAGTGTAAAGTGTCCTTGAGTGCTGTGAAAGGCGCTGCCAAATAAAATGTATTATTATTATTATTATTTTATGAACTAACTTTTTTCCACCACTTGGGGGCACCAGAAACAAGCCTTAAGGAAAATATTGACATATTTTCAGTATATTAAATTATTAAAGGGTGAACGTTTTGGCAAAATATTGTTTATTCACACATCCAACAGACATGAAGCAACAGTAACATTCAAGACATCAGACATTCAACAGGTCAAACATTCACTTCCTTTAGCGCTTGTTTGGGTCTCAACCAAACTCCTAAGAAAAATATGGTTATTTAGTTGCTGCAAGTGTTACCACATTCACAAGAGAATCTAAAGTCTGTAGGTCAAGTACAAGAGGCACGACAGGGCTTTTTGCTGAAAACAGCTGCATGCTGCTGGAAAATTGGTTAGTGAAAGGTGCAGAGGAAGCACCACAGTAAAGTTACTGGCAATAAAAACCAAATCAGTGAGCTAAAAAATGCCAAAAAAAAGTCCAAGAGGTGAGGCAGACCAGACAGGGTGACAGTTGTCTGTACATTCATCACTACAGGCGACATCACGTCTCGAGTCTT
>JAQNCA010000007.1:14907271-14949556 GCA_029783725.1 Acanthurus tractus | reverse complement strand
TTGCAAAACAATGTTTTGCCCATATAACTTGTTAAACAGGAGTGAAATCGATATATTAGTGGGAGAGAAAGACCACAATGTTTTATAACCACATCAGACTGGAGATATTAACGACTTTAACTGCGGCCAAAACTTAAAAGGTTGATGCTGTTTAGCAAGCAAACTATGTGCTCATTTTCTACCTGTGAGGAGTTTGTAATTTCTGCAGCATTAAACCAGCGGGTGTATCAGTTCCTGCTGTAAACTCTTCAGCATTGTGGGAAAGCCATTTGTGTGAGGCGAATACCACAACTTCACCAAGTGTGAATTTTAAAGGGCCAAGCAACAGCCGAGTCAATAGCAAGTCAACTAGGCGCAGTATGAGTGAATCCAGACGGCTTTAGCTGCTTAACCATAAGCTTTTATGTCTCTAAAGTGTGGGACCAAACTGGTAGTTATGAGGTCTGTTTTAGTCCTGCATGAGTGAGAAAATACTATAGAGTTAAATGTCAACAGCAGTGTCTTCTAAGAATGAAGGATGATATAATGACATGTATGACAAAGTCTTACATATAAATTTGATTCTAATTTGATTCATTTTATTTATTCAATCTGGTCCAAAAGCTCTTCTGCAACTGCGAAGAACAATTTTTCTTGCTGCCACTTAACGTCACTTTGCGAGTGGTTTTAAACATCATAAATTCTCATCTTGTTTGTATTATTATCAACTTTTCTGATGGTCGAAAAAAGAACCACATCTTTTTTTGCCCTGTTGCATGCAAAACATGTGATGTAGCCGGATACTTGTAGGTGTAAGCTGCATGATAGAGTGACTGTGATAACCCCGGTGACATTTGACGGACAGATCTGAATGTGCAAGAGGTCTTTCTGGCTTTCCCACTTTTATCATTCCCTCGGCTTCACTCAGCAGTGAGTGAACGATGAGGAGCCGCTGAGGTCACGGGGGGACAAAGAGGACCCTGACACGAAGGGGAATGATACTTCCTGCTGTTGCACATAACGTGAGAAGGCCAGACAGGCAACAGTAGGGAGGGGAGGCTTGAAATCTAGAGGTCAAGCTTTCAACAGGTCGTGCCCTCAGTCACCTCCCCTTCCCCTCCTTTTCTCCCCTTCTGTGACCCCACTGTTCTTGCCACATCGTCTTCCGATCCGATGAGAGATGTTGATGAGCGGCGAAGACAGAGCTAGAGCCGACTTCCAGGACTCAGGCAAGACGTTTCATCTCAGTCTTATGCAGCAAATGTGTCTGTCATCTGGCCTTCACTCCCGTATGTTGTTTGGAGAGTTTCCCGACTCACGGCCAGTAACCTGAAAGCACCTTGGGTTTTTTTTTCTCTCTTCTCTCTCTGTTTTCCTGTAGGAAGAGGCCTCATTTCGTGCTCCCTGCAGAAGTAACACAGTTTCCTTGACATGCTGCAACCGCCCATCATAAATCTACACACTTAACTATGGGCCCTCAAATCTATCAGCCCCGGTGCTTTGAGTCTGGGGGCCACATCGTGACTTACAAAGAGGCCGGGGCGCTCAGTCACGCAAGCGCTGCCCTGTGCCTGGACCTCAGCCTGATTTTACTGCAGCCAGCAGGGAAACCAGACGCTACAAAGGCCCCGAGTCCACATTAATTTCACGAGCAAAGTTAGGAGGAAATAAATCATTTTGGGGATTTATGAAAAGGGAAAAGGGAGAAGGGGGATACTGAAACGTGTGCTGCCTTGACCTAAACAAAACGGCAAAACGGGAATACATAAAATAGTCCTATTATCATTTGCAAACCTTGATATTGCAAAAGAGGTGGAATTTAGATTTTCAAGGCAGCTTCAAGCTCAAAAAAAGAGTAATGTAATACATCATTATTGAGTTAAATAAAAGATATATCTAGGTGCATGAGTAGCTGTATTTGACTAATCATATTTCCTCCAGACACGCAAGGTTCCAGGAACAAGACCTCAGGCTTTATAGGTCATTTGAGATCGGCAGTTTGGCTTTAACAGGGCAGGATTCAGTCCAGACTCCGTTTAATAAAACACACGCAAAGCCGATGTCTCTTTTCCTGCACCTGAAATATGGCAATCATAAAACCAAACCTACTCACACTTCGGCTGTGATTAGGACCTGTGTTATTGTTATTATTCCTGTTCTCCTAAAGACTAATGATCTCTAATGATCAAAAGGAAACTGAGGGTTAGCAGGGCTACATGCTGGAATTTTTCGCTTGGCCAACAATAATTCCCTTGCTGAATATGACTTACTTTATCTGAATGTGCATCTTTCCAGGGAGCATGCAGCACTGAAATCCACCCATGATTTCCTTCACCTTTGTTTCAGTATCACAGTGAGAGTGCTTTGTGTCAGGTGAGGATGTTACTATTGTCCTTATGGTTTAAGACTGAGAGCCATTCAGTGTTTCTCAGTTTCCCTTCACTAAAATAAAACACATCTGCATATGTTGAAATCTAATCTGGTGACCATGTTTTCACTTCAATTAACTCACAGTTTTATGGTGTAATGTGAAAATGGCACATTATTCTCTTTTAAAATAAGTGAAACTGACACACTTATTTAAATATTCCCAGACACTGGCAATGCAAGAGCTTGTTTTCATACATTTCTTATGGATGTCAAGACTTTTTTTCCTCTAGAAAAGCAGTTAAACCACGCACCACAAACACGATTTCCGTGTTGGAAATGTCAACTGACATTTGATTTTTTTAAATGAATGAATGAAAAGCAGCTTTGTTGATCTCTGGCTCAAGTAAATCTCCATGCTAAAAATCTCCAGTTCTTGAGATCGACATATTATTGTCTACAATGTGTTTCACCATCATTCACCACAGTCCTGTGATTCAAAATGGCAGCTTTCATATCAGCGTCGGTTCCTAGATGAAGGCTCTGCTGTAGCTTACCTAGGCAGCTCGAACGTATGGACACACATACGCACGTTATAGAAGTCTGCTGTGCTCTGCGTGAAAGGCCTTTTTTGGGGCAACACAAATCAGATGTGTATGGCACTAATTACCCTAGTTTTTTACTGGCATGCTGCGGTCATTTGGAAGATTAATCAGTCAGAGATAAATAAACAGGCTTTGCTCTCTGGATGTCACTCGCTAACCCTGCACGCCCAGAACGCTGCATGAGGAAAGAGCCATCCGGTGTGTGCCTAAGATTCCATGAACTTTATTTGGCTTTATTTCTGCGGACAATGTCGGTTTCATTCACAAAAACAGTCACACATTTGACTGAAGGTCTGCATGTTTTCATCTGAGATGCTAAATCAAGAAACAACCAAAACACATTTCATCAAACTGAGTCTTAGCATTTTAAAATAACCCTAAATAATCACATAAAAGATTACTGTTTTTCCTTTAAGGTGGATAAAATAAAATAAAAACCAAAGAAGATAAATGAAAATAGCAAAGAAGACAGATATCTATATATCCATCAATTAAAATATTGCTAATGTTCTTAAATTTAACTGTTAGGAACTTTTTTATTACTTGAAAAAAATGTTGAACAAATCAGGACTCAATCATATCAGTCATAGAAAAAAAGTGCAAATTAATGATTAACACAAAAAAATACACAATTCCTAATCACTTCTTGTCATTAACTTAATACAGTTTACCGTGACATGCCTAACTGATTTAAATGGCTTAGATGCTACTTAAATAGAGTCATTTTTCAGACCAAAAGTCTCAACACAGCGGCTTGCCCTCAGGCCCTGTTATCACTATAGGTAGCCATGAGCTCATTTCTTGTTTGCCAGTTAAGTCTCCCCGCACAGAGGATACTGCTCTCTGTAGGCACAAGGTAATTATCTGCAGGCACGCAACGTGCTAGCTGGCTAGTTCAGCCCCCCGGCTCTGTGAAGCATGTGAGAGACAAGGCTTCCCTTCACCTTGTTTTTTCTGCATTCGGCCATCTTCAGTTCATGACATCGACATCAGTCATAAAACAGAAATATTTTTCCTCTTAAACATTTGCATCCTGCATTCCAGTGTATGACTGAAGCTTTGATTTAGGAGCTACGTGATGTATTCTGAGTGAATCACAACCTCTTCTGCAAGTTTCACACTGAGTCAGACAGGGTTTTTATTGAAAGACAGAATCATGGGGACAAATGACTTCCAGGAGTTTACTCCGTCTCCTCCGTCAGTGCACTCATTTAAACAATTTTCTCAATTAAGGTAATCCAGATTAGCCATTTTGGGTCATGGTGGTCATTCAGCCTGGAACACCAGGCATTCCACAGGAGAGCGGGCAGGAAAGTAGGGAGCAAGGAAGAAGAGCCTTATTTGATGACATGCGGTAAAATGCTGCCCTCTTGTGTCAAAATAATCTTAAATCATCCAGACACTTCATTGTTAGTGTGACAACTTTGTCAGAGCTTTGCTGCTGCAGCTGATGGTGACACGTCTAGCCTCCCCAAAGGTCACACAGGAACTGTAACGGTAAATGAATAGAAACAGAAACCTGCTAACACAGGGTGGATGGGTGATGCTGATTGCTGCATGTCAGTTTATGGTCCGTTTTAAAAGATGGTGAAGATGTAGTAGGAGCATGAAACCAGGTGATGCTGAAACAAAAGAGTTCATCTCCATGAGTTGATTGTGAGCTTTAAGATGACTATCTGCTGTGGAGTTATTATGAATATACTGAAGATGAGGTTAAACAGTATATCATAATAACCAATGTTCACCCCCTGGTGGACTAAAGCAGTCGAGATCCAGCACCTGAAATTCCTAAAAACGCCATCAAATTGGTAACATGAAGTTCTTTTTGTTAAAAAGATGAGTTAAGAGACTTGCAGTCAGAAATAGTCACATGTTTGCTGAGTTCTCGTCACTGATAAAAATGACTAAAAACAACCATTTTAGAATTAAAGTGCATGTTGGCTGCCACTGTTAAACATACAGTATGTGTGTAAGATCCCCAAGAGGTCAGCAATGCTGTTATTTATCAGGAAGGACGAGTTCAGGCTGAACATGGCAACAAAGAGGCTGATCGGGATCATAGCTGCAACATCCCTTCCTGTGAAATGAATTAATTCCGAGTCAGCAAAAGCCTTTGATATACAGCAGTTAGTTAGAAATAAAAACTACCTTGGGGTTTATTGCCTGATAAAACAATGCTTGAAGAAAGCCTCTGCTGAGGAAACCACCGACAGGCCACAGCTGATTGATGTGATGGAGGTAAGAGGTGCGAGAGCTGATGTTCTGAGGTGAAGACAACTGATGTGGAAAAGCACTTCAAAAGACTTCAAATTGATGCGACTGTAATTACTCAAAATGCTGTCAATTTACCATCGGTACTGTTAGGAACATTAGATAAGAGCGCAGGCACGTACAGTTCTCATTTGTCTCATTTGTCTGACAGCCATCTGTGATCCTAATCAGTTGTTTTCCCATAAAAGCAGGCACTAAAAAGAAAGTCTGTACACATTGAAACCTGTTATCATCCGATGGATCACTGCTGATTCACATAGGCTGTTTCAAAGCAGCTAAGTGCTGCTTATTAAGACTTAAATGTTAAACCTTTTGTCTCTTTTTTTGACTTGCATTTGTGAAAGATAGCTTTAAATAATAGTTTCATCATCTCATGATCCACAAGAAATGCTGTCTTTATACTGCATTCAAGTAAAAAAAAGGAAAAATCAGTGTTCTCATTGCTCCATAACCAATTGTTCCAAGTCTTTTCATGTATCTTACAGCTGTCATCTTACTTTGTTCACATCTCTGTGATGAACGTCTTTGGTATGTGAGGGTTTTCAGATTTCTGTTCCCATTTCATTTCCCGCAATCTATCATTGAGGAAAGCCATGCTCTGGTTCTTCTGTTGAGAGTGCAGGATTGTTTACAGTCATGACAGACGCATCGTGTCATTACATAATCATTCTATTTAGATGAAAGATGGTGAAAAAGGGTGCCTTATAATTCCTGGAGTCCTGGAAAAAGTTGAATTCCTCCTTGCTGCTGTTTCACTGACCTCTTTCTGGGTATGCACAAACCAAGAGAAGCCCATCACCAAATCAACCACATCCTCAAGAATTAGCATAAGTATCAAGAAAGAAAATAAATAGAAAACAAGGCTGATTCCCCTGTATTTTACTCTTGTATCAAAGCAAACTGCTTGTAGTGAAATATGTACTTTTTTGCTAGTTTAATTGTTCAGAGAGAGCTTAGAGATCATGCCTTAATTCAAATAAAGTGAGAGCTCACCATCAGTCTGACTGAAAAGAGAAATCGTGTGTCAATTTAGCAAACAGGTATAAATTCTCTCACTGTCCCCCACCCCCCACCCGCCCAAGAGCACCAGCTGCAGCAGTTTAAAAAACACTTATTGATAGCACTACTACAGGTGTAACATTGATGCGATGGACACAGCAGCTACTTTTCACTGTGAAATTGTTTATTGGAAATAATGAATGATTTGTTTTTCCATTATAGAAATATCATGAATAACTTCTCCTCTCTGCTGGTAAACATGGCAAATTCCATCAGAGCAGACAAGTAAAAAGTTCTGCTAAACCTGCACATCAGCCACTACCACTGCTGTTATACATGTGCTGATATCGAAGGTAACAAGAGGAGCTGCAGCAGATTTGTGTTTGAGCCTTATTCAGTCAGTTTAATATCTAAATATACCCTAAAGCAAAAGAGGAATAGGACGACAGGTGAAATAGGATACTTTCACTGGGTGGAGCAGTACTATTTTATCATAGTAAAAAAACACTTTGACCAACAGGGGGCAATCTCTCACTGCTAATGTGTGTAAATATCACTGTCAAATCAGGCCACTTATCTGTGTGACCAGCCTTTACCTGCGTTCATGTTTACTTTGCATGAGCATCTCCTAATTTCTCACATTGCAAGGTGGTTGTCAGCAATACCTGAATTTCTGTCGCTGAACTTGGACAATATTCAATGGAAGCTGTCATCTGGTTCTGTCATCGGTACAATACTACGCCTGGATAGAGCCTCTTCATCCAGGATTAGACTTTAAATGTTGCTTTGATGTTCGCTTATTGCAAAGCTGCAGGCAAAATCTCTGTGTTCCAGCAGTCTAAAAATAAGAACCACAACACATTTATCAAAGGACCGAGAGAACAAATTGAATTTGTGTGTAATTCCTGTGGGTTCACATCAGGCTACTAATTGGGTAATTTTACCTGCATGTAAATTGTTTCTCAGGACATTTAAACAGACTTTATTTCCATTCACCTCAAGATACACAACCGTGGATATTTGAAACCGCTGTTTACTCCGAATTTATTTTCAATTTTCAGTTACAGATTCTTATCTCTTCATATTGTCGTCAAGCTCGCTAGACGGAAACATGAAATGTACAAGCTGGTTGTTTATCACTGACAAACAGTACAGTTCTCTGTCTGCAGGTCTGATTGTTCCTGTAAACAAAAAATGCAAAATGACAAATATATTTTACGTGTTAATCTGCAGACAAAACACTAAACTGTGTGGAGAAATACTGATTTGTTCCAGGTTTGCTCTTGATAAACATACTGACCTGAGCTCTCACACATGCTGTTTTTCAGTGAAATCCTGTGGAAAACATTGCATATTACTCCTCTTCAAATATTCAGCTGATCTCTGGAGACATTTTCCTAAAATGTAAGGATAACATGCTGGAGATTATGGGATTAATAATTTGAGCATTACCTGAAGATTTGTCTGTTTTAACAGAAATAGTTACAGCAGCTTACATTACCTGAGTCAGGTGATGTCCATTGTTGTCATTCTCCATAGAGACTCACATGCAACTACAGTCATTACATGTTACTGACAGATACACTGATGATGCTTTTCCCGCCTGTTTGACCTCGCAAACAGAGCATGTCCTCTTCTCACAACACACGCTGTGGACTGGAGTGAGGTGTATCTTTAGCTCTGATCACAGATGCTGCTGAAACAATCTTCAGCATTTCACAAAAGAAAAAAAAAATCTTAAGTTTTTGTGTAAACAGATGAGTTGTTTCATTGGATCTTTATATTTTGGACTGTGGGGGGAAGCAGGAGCATCCACAAAAAAGACTAGACCATTGGTTTTGTTCCCATCTGTTTTTCTGTGAAATGATGATGCTAACGACTGCAACACTGCTAACATGCTAAACTAAAATGTTAAACTCTATACCTGCTTTACATCAGCTGTTAGCATTTTGCTACCACGCTGGCATAGGTGCCCAGCTGAAAAACAGCCCCTCGTGTTGTTTGTACATGTATATTATTTTTTTCAAATGTAAAGGAAGAATTAACACTTCCAAACATATTTTGTAATGAAATGGGCAAAAACAGGCCTTTCAGTTTAAGTTTAAGATTTCAACTCCTGCACCTTCTCAGGATTTAAACATTTGCTTTCTTGTTGAGGGTTAGAGAGGAGAAACAATACCACTCACATGACTGTCACATCTATCTAGTGAATGTAAGACTACAGCCAGCAGACACTTAACTGGATAAAATCTGCATACCAGCAGCACACTTTAAAGATCCCTGATTAAAATACTACAGTCTTATTTGTCTATCTATTTAAACTCTTGTAGAGCAGAGAAAGTTTGCTCAAAACAAAAAGACTAGATTTTAAATTCTAGTCAGGATAGTCCAAGTTTTCTAACATATTAAATGGGCTCTGATCTACATAGAGATGTTTATAAAGATGCAACCTGCAACCTGTAATACAAGATAATGTCTTGGCTTTGATAATTGAATCAACACAGTGTACATTACATCTGCCTGAGCATCAGTGGCAGAGTATATATGCAATGATTGCAAAAGCAGTGAGCCTTCATAGCTTCCTTCATGGGTTTAGCTCAGTGACCACTTCTTGGAAAATCATGTCAACATTGCAAGTCTAGGATCATCTGAATCAGATTAGAAAACTTACAAACTACCCCCTGTTCCCTTTTCTTTGGTGCATGCTGCAGTCTACACGATAACACAAAAACTGCATAACTGGATGCCTGATGCAAATCCTGTCATTCGCACAGAAAAGGCTTGTCTACTGTAGGTTTGTGTGATGCAAATGAAACAAACTGTCACAGCCTGTGCAGAAAACGGACAGAGTGGCTTTCCCTGAAAACGAATACATACTTGATAACGACAACAATGCCTTGGTTGTGTCCTGAAATGATAAGGTACACAACCTCAGAAGACTGACAGAGTGCAAAATGAATAAGGTGGAATGAATTAGATGTCTAAAAAATGTGTTGATGCTGCCCCCTGGTGTAAACTGAAATGTTTTCCCACATCATTTAACACGGCATTAAAAATCACAGGCCCGTTTGTTTTGCTTTGTTTCGATCGTCTCCAGCTGAAAAACATTTTGGCCTTTAACACATTTTGAGGAATCCATGCCAACATCTGACTGATAAAAACAAATGCAACCCGAAAACATGAGAGATCTGAACGAATAGCACTGCAGATAAACAACACTGCCACCGACTACAAATTGACGGATGGCAGAGCCTTTAAGGGAACAGCTCGAGCTCCTCTGTGGTTGTTAACAGGTTGATAATGTGGTTACAGCCAGCCTGCAAGCTTGCTAAGGCAATTACCGCCCCACCAGCAGCACTAAACACATTTAAGACCTGATCGCAGTCTGGATAGGCCTGCTTGGATTCATTGATGGAGTCTTTATTGACAGTTTGGACTTAACTCAGCGTATTGAGCCGTGTTGTCAGTCTGGTGATGTCATCGCTCTCCCATTAATGTCTGCGTGGCCATTAACTTGTTTTTGGCGCTGCATAATGGGGGCAGGTGAGAAAGCAAACTTCTCCCTCTATAAAACTGTCTAATTTGTCATGCGAAGCATTGTAAAAAATCGAACAGCCCTGCTTGTAGTGGATGTATTAAGTGATTTATAAATTGCTCTTGGTACTCATCAATAAATAAATCAGCGTTGCCTGGTGCGAGGTCAAAGATAATTAAAGCTGTTTCATCTGTTTCTGCAGGCTCTTCTCTGTGTTGTTGTTGTTTTTCAGGAGCAGTTTTCTCGGTGGTTTGTTGCGCGGTGCTGTGGGGATAGAGCCGAGGGCTCGGTGCCGTATGGCAGATGAATATTTGATGGCCCTTAATGGAGCCTCGGCCCTCATGCCGTAGCTCTGTTGTTTCCCACCACAGGCAGCAGAGGACTGCGGCGAGGCCGTGTGGTCGACATCCATTTCGGTGCCTCCCTGGTGAATTTGGTTGCCTGTCTGGTTGTTGCCGCACAACAGCTGCCCGTGATTTCATCATAGCGGTTGGGGGCGCTAGCTTTAAAGCTTACCAGGCAGACAGCTGGCGGTGATGCCCAAGCTCTGCGGTGCAACATCAAATCCATGCCCAACCCTCACATGCAGCTGTATCCCCCGCCTCTCCGCCCTGTGTATGAACCTGTCCTCACCAAGGTCAGAAGATCACCTGCCATCTCTGACAGAGAGACAGCCTCTTGTTATATATCACCTCCTATACATCTGGATACGTGTCAATATTTACGTCCACTGAGTCTAAAACACTGTCTGCATCAATCCTGTTGAGGAGATTAAGATCTTTTCTCGAGAGCGATATGACGCAGCCTGTCATGCCAATTAGAAGAGTGACAGTGAGGTAGAGCAGCTATGCATTTGCTCGGTGACCTCATCCTCCATACAGCCCGATCCATAACCGTCGGACAGAGAGCTAGCTACCTCCCACTAATGTTTCACCATCGGCCTGTTAGTGTAAACAGATCCTGCAATCAACGTGTTCGAGAGTCGTCTGAGTTTCAGATGAGGGGTGTGAGGAAAAAGAGGAGTGGGCTCAGCCTTGTGCTGGAATGTGAGATAGCAGAGAGTGAGTGTATGTTATATGTGAGTGTGTGTGTGTGTGTGTGTGTGTGTGTGTGTGTGTGTTCAAGGCACCTGTTTGTGCTGTCTTTGCATGTTTGAGCCTCACACACACACATATAATCACAGCTGCCCCTCACATTACACAGCTATTTCTGACCAGCTCAGCATTTAGGGGAGAGGGGGGGGATGCAGATGGGTCAGTAGTGCACTTTCTCTTCTGGTAAATAACACAAACACACACTCACAGGTGTGCACAGCAGCCACACATCAGGCTAATCCTCTTCGTGGTATCTTTTGACATATGGAGCAGTGCCTCTTTGTTCACCTCATGGACTGCATCTGTCACCCAGCACGACCATGACTGATGTGGTGGAGGGTTGCGCTCGCTGATTGCTTTACAGCCTCAGAGTAAAACCCGATCGGCATGTGGCTAAAATATTTCAGATATAAATCAGTTTAATGGAACTTGGCTGCCTCTTGAGTTACATGAGTACAACCACAGCACTCGCTCAGGGTCTGCGTTTAATTTCTTTTATTTTTTTCAGATAAAGTGTGAAGACAAAATATGGAGGAAACATAATTTATGAACTGTGAAGATTCTGATGACAAAAGAGAAAAAAAACACAAGCGGTCGAGTTTCTCACATTAATTATTAATCACTTCTCTTTTACAAGGTCACAGGTGGCACCCTATACTGGCCAGTCCTCCACCACTCAACCAACCAAACAAACAAACAAACAAAGACGTACAGATGAACACATGAACCATCTGAAGCGTCTTTGTGGTCAGTTGAAATGCATTCTCCAATTACAGCAGGCTCGCTCAAGGTGACCTCGGCAAAACTCAAGATGGATGTTTGTGACATAAGATCTTTACTGCTGTTGGTTTCAGAAACAGCTATGACGGTAAGATAAGAAAACACAAAGATGAAACACTGGTTTTCGTCGATGTTGCGGTCACCACATCAGCAGTAAACACACAGCATGGATGACACCATCCTGCCACACTGTCCTCGCCATCATCTGCCTAAATTAGAACACATTTGTCTCCTCCATCGTCCACCCACCAGATTTTTCAAGCAAACTATTACATCACCAGTCTGTGCAGCCGTTCCCTGAGGTGCTCCTCATGACATCAGCGTCTGCACCCAGGCAGGGGGTGTCTCTATCCTTCTAATGACCCAAAAACTTAACTCCTGTTGCCGGTCAGCGACCCCAGTCCAGTAACCTTATCCAGAACCTCTGAGGGGGGTGATTCAGAGCAGAGAGGAGATGTGGTGACACTGGGGTAAACTGTGCAAGGTGAGGAGTGAGAGGAAGGGAGGCAGGAGGGGAGGTGGTGGTCAGCTAATCTCCGTTAAGGTGTGGGGTGTGGGGGCCACACTGAGGTGTGAACGGCCTGCGAGAGGCCGCAGAAAGACCAAGATTACAAACCTTTGACCGCTGTCACAGGAGAGCTGTGTGATTCTCAGAGGAGTGTGAAAAAGTGGGCAACAAAAGGAAAACGATGTGGAAGTCCAGATGATAATGGGTCATTGGGAGGCCTGCTCAGAGTAGAGGGGAGGTGAGAAAGACCAACATCTTGACTGAAAGACAGTTATTTAGATATTTTGGAGGGTCATAAGGTGAACTTTTTGTTCCTTGAAGTCTCACTCTTTTGTGAAAATGTCAACTTTAGATGTTTAAGATGTTTGTTAAAAAAAAAAAATTGTGATCGGTCTATTATCTACTATTTTACTGCTTTATTAATTCATCCAAACACTCTTGACCAAATCCCTTTATTCCAGCTATAAAATACCCACCTAGGTAAGTCAGAGGCAAACAGAGAGGAATGACCTCACCATGGGAAACGCCTGCAGATCTGCTTTCTTTGTGAAATGGTGATTTCATCACACTGTGGTAGAGTTACATATGCGCAGCAGACAGGATTCTTCAAGGACAAATGACTGAAATAATTCTTTGCAGTGTGGTGCAGTCCTGACAGCACATGGCCCCTTAAAAGCTGTGGTACTGACTCAGTGTAGATTCATAATGTGCACTTACAGTATTTAAACATGCACTTCAGAATGAAAGAGGAAGCTAAAACTGCTGCATTGTAATGACGTCATAAACCTGAAACTCAAGCGACAACAAAGGCTGGGGTGAAAAAATTGAGTTGAGTGTATTTGTTTC
This sequence comes from Acanthurus tractus, assembly GCA_029783725.1. Classification (NCBI taxonomy): domain Eukaryota; kingdom Metazoa; phylum Chordata; class Actinopteri; order Acanthuriformes; family Acanthuridae; genus Acanthurus; species Acanthurus tractus. The sequence goes on along the minus strand of JAQNCA010000007.1, from coordinate 14,936,572 downwards.
ACAGCTCCAAAGTCAGCGCACACAATGTCGAGTGTTTATTCAATAATTAGGAAGTGTTGAATGTAATCACTGGCAATTATGCAATGATGGGCAGCACAGTGGCTCAGCACGAGGTACATTGCCTCAGTTGGCTGGGACTTTCTGTGTGGAGTTTATATGTTCTCCCTGTGCTTGTGTCAGTAACCATCAAAACATGTATAAAGGTAAATTCTCTTAAGCACATATAGTCACTGCCCACCACTACTAATGGATGGATTCAATACAGAGAACCTGTTTTGCCACACTGAGCTCAGTGTAATTGTATATGACAAATAAAGAACTCTTATTCTTTCTTTTCTTAAGAACAGGGAATCTAAGTACATATTTTCACGTAATAATAAATATGATAATATTAAGGACTGATTGCAAACTGTGCTATAATTGCAGCAGTTCATCTGTGCACATGCATGAAGTCTAAATCAGATGCAGCATTTCACTGTTTAGCCTCTTTGTCCATGCACACTTGAGAAATTCTTGTTACCAACTTCCACTGTTACTGTGAACATTCATAAAATATGCATTGCATGACTACCCAAGCAAGAGCTTTCAGTTTAAGTACAATTTAACAATGAGTAATTCCTCAAAAGCCTCAACATGGGAAGGTTGATGCTTCCTTTCTTTGCAAACAGTTTTCTATATTGTGTTGCTGATTGACCGGCCAAATTCCCATTATTTAAATGTAACTGAGGCAATGATGGAAAGGAATCCCTGACCCACCCCTGGGAGCATTGTAAAGGGATCTGCCCTGGTTGTTGCCCTGATGTGTGGGTGGGACACAGAGAGGCATCCCAGCTTGACCGAGAAGTCCCTTTGTTGGAGCTGCGATCAGCCGCAGGTGGCCAGGAGCTCCCTGCTGAGAGCTGGAGGATCCCAGAGTCAGCACATTAGCCTGTCAAAGGGAGCAGATAAGGAAACCACAGTGGGTTGGAGGGAGAGACCCCTGCACCCCCACTGAGTTCCAGCCCTCCCCCTGATAGCTGCTGCTCACAGCTGGAAACATTTATGATTGTTTTATACACTCTTATAAACATAAACACATTGCACAGCTCAATTAATGCAAACAAGTATAGATGCAGGGTTTTTAAGCCTCAGGGATTTACTTTGCTTGCTGACACTTATATGTTGTGGCAACACAGGATTGCTAAATTATTCAAGTATTCTTAAGACCTTTATTTACAGTAGATTTGCATTATGGATGCTGTGTGGTTAATCACCTCGAGAAATTTCAATTAATATTCAAAGGAAATGTGAAAGAGTTCAGTGAGCGACCCTCAGTGAAGTAAGAGGCAAACAAAGCAGCGGTGTATTTAGAGACTAATTCTTCAAGCATGACCCTCCATCGAGCTCCCACATACCACGCCAGCAGAGGTAGGGGGTACGAGCGCTGAGGTGGGAGTCGAGAGAAAACTTCACAGCACATTTGTCTGGTCTGAGGAATCAATAAAGCCTCTTTCATGTGAACTTCATGGGAGAGAAAGACCAAAAGAACACTCACAGAGCTTCATTAGTGAATGTGCTTGCTTTTCTTTTCTCTACAGCAGAGAGGAGAGTGCTGCAGTTGCTGATGGGCAGAGTGAAAAGGGCAAAAGGAGACGAGCAGGGAGATGTTTCTATTGCAAAGCCTATTGGCACTATACAGTACAACGCTTTGCCATATGGGACTGGCAACATAAAATATGCATGTTAATCCATATGTTGAGTCTTTTTCCATGAATATTTAACACTCCAGCGTCATTGTGGGTTATAACACCAGGCTTTACATTGTCTAATAAGAGTGGAGAGGTCCTAAGTGCAGTGCCAGTCTCTCTTATTCCCTGATTATCACAGGCATTGCAATCAATAAATCATAGCTTCTGACAAGTGGAATCAAAAGACATAGATTTCAAAAGTGAGCTCGGCTGAAATCGAACCAAAAAGAAACTTTTGTTGGCTACCTGACTCGAAAACATGAAAGAACAAAGCCAATCTACGGGGGGAAATATTGATCGAGAGCCACAGAGAGGTGTAGAAAGTTCAGGCGCAGGTGAGTATGGATCTGTGCATCCAGAGTTTGGTGGGACAGATGTCGGGGTTATGTTGAGGTGAAGGTTGCGGGTTCAAACTTCACGGCAGCTGTGGAACAATGTTTTCTGAAGGTCGCAGGAAGGTCGCAGCTTTTGTTGATGCATGAATGCATCTTCTCGAAACGATCTAGATTTTATGTTTAACTACATGCAACAAAAGCTTTTGTTTTACGCAAGATGTGCCCTCAAAAAAAGACGGAATTTTGAAAAAAGGATTTAAATACCTTGAGGATGTTATTTGTGAGATGGATTGTGTTTGATTTTTATTATCTAAATTCCCTCCCACTTGAAAGGGGACCCTTCCCCTCCATTAATAATTGACATCTTATTACTTATCCCCCTCATCACGGCAGGCTTTGATGTGAGCCATGTTCTTTTATCAGCACAGTGCTAGATATTGATCGCCGGGCAGATAGGAGCACTATCAAAGGGATTCCTCGTGGGGCAGTCAACAACCGGTCACCTCATACTCCTGGAATGTGTTCAAGCGGTGGTCCGGCTCATTCTCGCCAACACATGTCTTCGCATCCCTCCACTTCTTCCCTCTTGGCTCATCCAGTCTGAGAGCCGCTTATGTGGGTTAAATATTCACCAAGAATAACAAAGCTGTTGAAATGACATCATCTGAAGTATGTGTGCATATGTGTGTGCGTGTGTGCGTGTGTCTGTCTGTCTGTGTGCCAAAGCAAGGGGAGTGGGGGGTTCTACAGATAGAACCAGTTAGGTCTCATGTTCTGGCTGAACATTACAGCAGATGATGATCTCATTCATAAAGCTCATTATGGTTCACTGGAGATGCTTATCTTCAGATGAGTAACAAACAACTGCAGCAACAACAATGTAAACATTGTAAATAACAGTGGGTTGCTGTGCACCAGACCAATATGTTATTACTGTTGTTAACTGGAAACAATATGAAAATAAAACTGATTGATCAGAATACACTTGCATTGGCTTGTTATTGCACCATAGCAACCCACCCAAACAATAACCAGGAAACAAAGCCTGCCAGTCACAGATGTGGGGAAAGTGCCCAACAGTGTTTGTGAGAGTGATAAGCCCCGTCCTGCTGCACGTGAGATGGATTATAATTTCAGGGGATTTATATAATCCATCCATATTGGCAAACACAGAACTCCTTTGTTTATTCAATCAAACACTCTCCCATCTAAGCACATTTCATACATTTAAGTCCCATATGCAGTTGCCGCCTCACAAGCCCCACATTGATTGTTATTCGACACTCAGAGACCAATCGGCAAAAGCACTTACAATAAAACACAGAGCGCAGTCATGATGAGCATATCCTATTTAACCGAACAGAAAATACATTTTCACTGGTGAACACTTAGAGACCATTAGCAGCAGTCGTGTAAGAGCCAGGCGTCTTTCCATCATCAATATCCCATAAGTGGACCTCTGCATGTGCGCCAAGGGCCCGGCCAAGTGAAAAATCTCCCAGGCTGCCGGAGCCGTTGTTGTTGTTGATCACTTGTCCGGCCTGACTGACAGCACTTTTGTTTTCCGTCGATTAGACAATCTGACTTCATCACGGACCATGAGGGGGTTCACGTAACGCTGCCTGGAGGTCACTACATCCACGTGAACCATGAACCCCCTCCTGTCTACTGTCTGTCCCGCTGACAGGGCCGTCCACCCTCCAGACCGAGACTAGACAGTGGACGCAGTGACCCCGCCCCGCTCAAACAAACACACACACACACACACACAGGTACACACTGTCTTCTCCGCACACACAAGCACACTAACATGCACATGTCTGACACACTGTCAGACCAGTGTGTAAATTTTTAATGACATATACATTAAGGAACATTCATGGTGATACATGGTGTTTCTTCACAGCTAATATTTCAAGAGACTGTGAATCAGATCAGGATTGAATGATTGATTTACTATCAGGCTGCTTTTCTGACATGAATTATTCAGGGTTATCACTTGTGACACCTTCAGCATATTCCCTTACATGCTTTCTGTCATGAAGTTGGCTTGATTTTTAAAAAAAGGAGTACAACATAGTAGAAAGGAAGAAAAACAAGGCTTGGATCAGGTGAAGGGGAATTTATCTCTACCCATAACACATGTATCCCTTGCCATAGCACTCTACCTGTGTATTTGTGGATCTAACAATACATACTATGTATCTTTGAGCATGCTTTGTTGACTTTTAGGAATGTGTGTTTGTGCCTGTTGATGACTTTCTCTCTTGGCCTCCTGTCTGTGAGGAGAAATGAGAGACGGCCGTGTCTGAGGTCACACACCGATTACTTGTCCCCACATGGGGTCAAATGACTCTTAAATGTTTTGTTTACACTTCTACAACCACGACTAGGCTCTGAACCAAGTAAAGGGAAGCCTAAAAACTGTGAAGTTTACATATTTTCTGTGAACCTTTAGTGTCTCACAGTGTCAGAATGAGGAAAAACAAGACATGACGCAATGGACATGTGACTAATATACATAAGAGATGTCATTAGAAAACATGGCAAGTGCAAAAAATCTGTGAAAAAAAATAATTTTACCAAAAGATTGGCAAAAGTTTCTGAGATAAAGCCAGTTATTGGATCTGTGAATTGCAGTTATTACTTTGCAGTTATTATGCCTTCTACAGTATGGTTTTAATACTAAGCCTATCATGTCCTGCTGTTTGTGTGGATTTATGATAATTAGCTTGCTTCATTTTCTCCCCCAGATTGATGAGGGGGAAAGCAGTCATGAGGGACTGGATTTATATGTTGATTCACAGCTTGAAGAAAGAGGATATTGCAGTGTTTTTTGTTTAATAGCTCCTGCATCTTTTAGGCGCATCTCCAGTTTCAGCTGGCTGCAGTCCTGGATCTGGATGAACAGGCGCCAGATAATTATCCGCACCAGTGTTAAGTACAAATTGCACAGATCAGCTCTTGAAAGGACTTGCTGAAGCACAGATACAGTAACTCTCCAGTTGGCTGCTAACTCGTGCTGTCAGCCCCTTTACTCGTGCAAATAAAAGCAAATGAAAGAACTCCTGAAAGACGAGCGAGCACACATGCAAACATTCAGCCAAACCAAAAGAAACACTTGACACTGATTGCTTATCATGAAACTGTCTCCGTTGCACAATAAGTGAAGAGCGTGACTCGGTGTATTCTGTTTCACCTGCATGACAATAACAAGGGCAGGTGGCCTGAGCAGACCAAAGTCATATTTGATGTCCAACATCAGACTACTTACACCTGAAGAGTGTGACATCACGATGACTCTAAGCTGATAACCCCGGCAAAAAGCCAGCAGTTGTTGTGAGAAGAAAGGATCAGCCTCCGTTTGCTTTTGCTGCTCTTTGAACCAGAAAACACCGAACAGAAAAGGATCAGACATGAAAGGAGCAACTTGCTGAGAAAGCACAGAATTGGGGGTGCTACATCTCATCAAAGAGGTTGAGTCACTTCAAGAGCAGAGACCTCTTTGGCAAACGCCCCTTGATGGCGTTGTGGGTTTATGTGTTGCTGCTGTTTGTCTTTGAATGTGGCGGTTCTGTGCACGTGTGTGATTTTCTTTTCTGTCTGCATGTTGACCGTGTCTGTCTGGCGTATCAGGTAAGGTCTCTGTCTCCTTCCTACATTGTTGGTGGATAATGAGGTGTGATTAAATATGAATGCTAAGTGTTTGGTGGCTGGAGCCCAAAAGCTGAAACCAGATCCAGTCGGGCCCACAGGCTGCATAATTAGCAGCTGATGATAGATGCTATTAATGGTGCTTTTCCACACGCTGCTTGCAGGCCTCTAAGCTGGACCTCAGCGCAGCAGCAGGCCGCCTTTGAGCCATCCACACTTAATTAAGACGCAAAAAAAAAAAATCTTTCTACTACCACTCTTTTAAAAGCCAGAGCACTGATTGCTATCAACTTTAGTTAAATTGTTTAATGATCAAAAGTGATTAAATATTAAGCTATTTGTTACATTTATTTGATCTCTTTTTGTTTTCACCTCTGGGGGGGTTTATGCTGAAAGCATGACGAAAATCCTGTAGAAAACAATATCAGCATTTCAAAGCGCTGAAGGACCAGTGTGACGCCTTTAATGGTGGAGAAAAGCCCTTTGTGCACGCTCAAAGGGCTGTGTTGGGTTTTTGAGGGTTCTTTGGATTGTCATAACCCTGTTGTGAGATTGACTCATTCACGGCGAGCGGCCTCCAAGTCTTCATCCTCTGCATGGCTGTGGACACCGCTGTGCTGCATCACTTCAGAGAGAGAGAGAGACGGAGACATGTCCACAGCTGTTAGGACATGCCAGCTTTGAGGTGCCGTGGCTTTAATGTGTGGAGCAGATTAAACAGGGTGCCTTTGTGTAGGCTGCGTATAGTGGTCAGCTCTCCCACACAGTTATCCAATTTTATCTACTGCAGTTGCCACACATACACCCTCATATTCTCCACAGAGTGAGCAGAACAGCTTTGCACACCGGTCAGTCTCATTAAGCGAAGCCCGGAGTTTTCCAGACGACTCCTGCCTACGAGTAGCCAACGGGCAAAATATTGGAGAAACTTGAAGTCAGGCCTCTGCATTTCAATTGATTCTTCTCGCTTGACATGAAAGCATCACCTGCAGTCTGTGAATTGCTGGACTTCAGTGTGTCTCAGCTATGATAAACATAACATTACAGTGTATCATGCAGGGCTATGCTACACTGCCTGCAGTAAAGATCAAATGGTGGTTGGTTCAGCAGAGGGTCAGCATATGTAGAGCAGTTACACATGCCACAACAGTTTTGAGTCTCAGTCTTCCTATTTTCCCACAGAGAACCTCCATGAGCTGGGATTAAAGGGATAGTCCAGGTTTTTTGAAAAGAGATTGCATCATGCACCTATCCATTGTCTGTGTATTATCTATTGTAGATGGCTGTCCACACGCCCCCTGTTAGGGCTGCATGTTTAATTGAATGTTAATCGTGGTCATGATTTTGGCCTCCTTGAATTAAATAAACCTGGTCGACAGTGATACTGACATTTAAAATGCATGCTCAGCTCTAGGAAAACTCTGCTGCATATCAAATCAAGTGCTTCCTAAGCTAACAGCCAGTCACCAGGGGGCGATTGAGATGTTTTGGCTTCACTTTTAGGGTCATGCTGCTGCACACGCACCCTGAAGCAGCAGTTCAGAGTGGAAGAGTAATAACAGAGAGCAGGATAAAATGAAAATCAAATGTCTGGAGCAGAAGGCGAAGAGTTAGTCCCTGGAAACAGTTCATCATCTGTTGTTTGGAAGAATTTCAGATTAATGACAAATGTTGTTTATTAAGAACAAATCACACACACGGAGGACATGGAACTTGTGTCTGCACAGTAAAGCAACACAGCGATCTTTTTCCACAACTTGAAACAACACCATGAACTGCGGTGCTAAGACTGCATAAAGGCCAAAAAGAAAGACATCCTCTGGGCCTCACTGGCTGCGACTGAATCCCTGTCCCTGTCCAGCATCAACTGCAGCATCAATTACAGTGATGCTAGACAGAGCATCACAAGCAAAAGCAGGTCTGTGTTGTTCTACTTTTGGATGAAAAGTTTTAATACAATTTTATGTAAATTTAGTTTTTGGAGATGCATTGTGAATCTGAACCAGCCTTTTCTTAATGCAATGATTTGCACATTAGCAAGAAAGCACAAATGGAAGTGAAAGCAGTGTTTATTTAAATGTGAAAGACTATGAAAATATTTTCCCCTAAAATTAATCAGCAGTTGCACTAAATGACTGTGAGCTCAATATTTATTGAGATAGCTGTTTAAAAATAATGACCCTGTTAGAAGAGGAGTAAAATAAAGATGTCTGTGCTGCAGATTGTGCACTGGGCTGCAGTTCTGTGGGTGGCATCATACAGTCATCAAAGGGTTAAGGAGACGTGATCTAAAGGTCAAACAGTCGATTAAGCAAGAGAAAGTATTTTATCAACATGATTTTGGTGAAACAAAGGTCCCAATCTTTGTCATGGCCTCATTTAAGGTCACACAAACTTAAGCTTATATTACAAATTCACTTTTGAAGTGAACTGCTGCGCTACAAGATAAAGTCAGTAATATTCTGGATTTATTATTCAAAGTACTGTAATACAAAACACACAAAAAAACTCATGACAAGACTTAATTTAACAATGTATCAGTCTCCTTCTCAATACTTTACAACTACCCTCCCTTGTCTGTCACTCAGCCCAAAGCCTGTTTACTAAAGACATAAATTTTCAAAAACAGGTCATACATGTGTACTTTATTTTTTTAACAGCTTTATAACTCTTTTAAAACAGCTGGGCCCTGTTGCTTTTAGCAAACATTACTTAAACAGAAGTAAATAACACATTTGTAGGTTGCTACTTTCAGTTGGGCTTTAGTTGCAGACAATGTGTGGGAGTGACTCAAAATAAAGTACAGTGCCTATGTTTATGGTGTATAGAAAACATGTCATCCAGTATTAACAGTATCTCTCACTAATTAGTAATCTATAGAACAGAGGAATGAGATGCATCAGGCTTTGGTTTGACAGTTCATTGTTGTTTTTGATCTTACGTTATGAGATTTGTTGTCAAAGAGAAAAATACAACATACCACGTGATGTGTCCTCAGTCATCATCAGACTGGAAACACAAAGAAGTGGGATGTTCCTTACAGTAAGTAACCCTGGTATGATGACCTCATTAACTGAGGGATTCGAAAACACAGCATTTAGATATTTTTACCCCCCACACATTGGGTTACTTCTGCTTATGTGTTTATTTCTCTTGAGAATGAGTTCTGCTAAGTGTGGGAAGATTAACTGCAATAACAACGACTTTTGTAACTGAGTCACAATGGGCGTGTAAGGTTTGGCCGGCAGTCCACAGACAGGCGCAGATGCTTGATCACCAGACGGACCTTTCAAAGGTGGCTGTGTGTGTCTCTGTGCTCTCAGTTACGGCCATCAGATCAGGTGTCATTGCTTCATAACCAGCTTCACCTTCACAATTGCTAATAGAGGCTGAATTCCAGCACAAAATGACCCCACCTCTCTTCTCCAAGCCTGCTACATTAACAGACAAAAATATAGCAGATATAAATCAGTTACAGTAAAATGCATAAAAGTAGTGAATGTGCTCTTTCAGGGGGCTATTTTGCCTCATTTGGGTGGTGCTGTTATACAATATACAGTCTTTATTGTTTGAAAGAACAAAGTCATATGTTACACTAAGTTTTCTGGATGACAGATGACTTTAATGATGATCATAACAAACCTAGGGCTATTCTCACAAGATGGTCTCACAGATGCTTACATGTATCCCTTTGTGTGTGCATATTTAACCTTACAGCTTAAGATGCCGTCAAATTCTCTGGTTCTGATATGACTTTGCCAATCCTTACAATTTCAAGCTAAAGTCCCCAAAATACTTCCTAAACTACAGGTACATGAAGGACAAAAATACAAGCTTGCTCATACTTTAGGGCTTTCTTAGCTGATGTTGACATAAGGAGTGCCAGAGAATTCCGAGAAGGAAGCCCACTTTTGTTATCAGGTCACTGCTCCGGTGTGATCTCTGCCATTGGGTCAGTGTGCCACACGTGTCTCATCTAACTGGCTCGCAGTCAGGATGCGGTTGCCATGGAACACGTCCAGTCAGAGCAAATCAAATCCCTCCTTTCTAGTTTCCAGGCAGGATACGCAAGCTGGAAATGTTTTGGTGGGGAGACTGGCACTGTGTGTGGTGCGTGTTTGCGATAAATGCGTGTGCACATGCATATAGAGAATAAAATATCAAGAGGGAGAATGGGCTTTTGAGGTTACAGAGTAAGTAGGGCATGTGATTGTGCAGCCATGTGTGTCTGTGCGTGCACGGATATGTGCATGCATGCTTCTTCTGCAAGTGTGTGTGGGTGTGTATGCTCTGCTTTTCAGAAACGACTTTCTGATGTAACACAAACTGATGCCTGCCTTATCTCTCTCGGGGTTCCTGGGCATCTATGGGAACTTGTTTATGAACACTTGCTTTCTACAATGCAAAAACAAGTCAATGAAAACATTGTTTAGTATTAAGGAGAAAGAGAGTGAGACATTGACAGGTATTTTCCAGGCATCAGTCTGTTCATATATTCTCATTTTTAGTGAAAGTTTTGTCTGGAGAAGATGCACGAATGGAATTTGTGGGTGTGCACTTTGAAGACTTAGAGACATGTTTTTCATCAAAGCAAAGCCACAATCCACATACTGATAGACATGATTCAATTAGTTAAGTCAACAATGTGTTGAATTTATAATTCATGTAGCCAGCTAGTGCTAAGAGCCACAGTGAATTTATCCATATTCATTATTTATGTTATAGAGGTCTGTCTGTGTGATCCACTGAGAGCTGCCTTATGGCCTCAATGAGTTCTATAGCTACTCTCAAACACTAATACATCACAGACTAATGCATGCTAATGAATAACTTAGATTTGTTTTCTTAAGATATGTGTTCTGTCATTAATACTGCATGTGGGTTTTTCATTAATATTTCATTTTAGGACTTTCAAGTAATAACCAGTCAAACACTTAGTAACAAATTACCATTACAAGGTTATAGAACTTGAAGAACTCTGCACTGGGACTCTTTATCGTGCATACTGTGTCTATGGCAGTGGCCAGTTCTGAAAATTACTCTCTCTAGAAACTACATGTGTTTCCTGATAGTCTTTTAAGAAGAGGGGGGATCTCTTTTGTTTGGCTAGAGCACAAAAGGAAGCTGCAACTAATGCTCCCATCTTCACGCCTTTTGTTGTTTACAGTGGTCACTCATGCAAGAGGAGATCAAGTTTCCAATATCTCAATGAGTGAGGCATACAATCCCCACTTCCATAGTGTATCCCCACCTTTCTGAGAGGCTACAGGTGCACCAAACATACAAACTGGAGGTCTATCCAATTCAGGCAGGACAGAAGAGGCAAGGATCCGTGACTTCTCACGCAGCTCAGTGTTGGGATGTGATCACAGCTGAGGGACAAGGAGGGTGAAAGAAAGAGGAGTTGGGGGGAAGGGTGATGCTCCGTGAGAGAATGCAGGAGGTCTACCTAAACTCCAGCTGTCCAAGGGTTTATTGATCAATAGTAGCCCTGAGGGGGAGGAGAGCAATCACCAGCACTGCCCTGCTCTTCATACCAAGTGAACAGTTAGAATCAGCTCAGCTTGGACATAGTGAGCTGTCAAGCAATGATATTACTGTAAAACTCTTAGAAATTAAAACAGTGCTGTATATCTGAACTGAAATATGTTTGTGGTAACACAGGGAGTTAGAAGATCTTTGCAGATCTAGATCATTCAGTGCACCTGTAGTAGACAACATATTGGTTATTTTTGATGTTAGCGGTGTCTGCATGTCTCCAAAATGCACGGAAACATATGGAGTGAGAACAAGCACAATTAATATAGCTTATGATGAAGGGAAAATGAACAGACAAGACTTTGCTAAATAATGTCATACTGACCTGAATCATGCCATTTATTACAACTAACTTAAACGTAGCACCTTCTCTGTTAGTTGCCTATGTAACATTCTTGTACATTGAAAATCATTAGGTTCAATGTGGTAGAGTGGCACTCTTTTTTTGCATGTCAGAAAAAAGTATTAAAAACATTGCCCCCTCCAAAAAAAAACAATTACTTGTTTTCAAGCACTGGGTCGACATGAAACCTCTCATGATGATCCTATAAAGCCTGACTTATAGTGCTGTAGCTGATCTTGTGTAAAACCCTTTCATTTTTTTATTGACACAAACAACCTACACACGTGTTTTATGCTACAGCTGCCTTATTAAACTGATCAAAATCTAGGTCATCTCCAGCAGGATCTAGGTCATTCCACTTATAATGAACAGGGTGTCAAAACCGTTTCTCACTGAGCAGTTTATTGATTTAACCAGAACATTGTGAGGTGTTCACAACTTTACAAGTCTGGCATTTAAATGTAAAATGTAAATACAAATCTAAATATGACTGCGACTTTACACGCTGACAGACCTCATGTTAATTATCAGACGATATAAGATGTAGCCGGGTATGAACGTTTTTATCAAACATGTTTATGGTCTTAATTTTAAATGTATAATAAATATGGAGGGTTGAGCAGTTGAGTCATCAGATCACATAAACAGGGCGTAGCCGTGTGTGATCCTTTTTCTCTCTTTAATGTCATATAAGCATGTAAAGACTCCCGGTGACAGCAGTTCACAGGTTTCTGACCAGATTAGCAACAGCGCTAGTGTGAAAGCGGTCTCGTGCTACGGGGAATTTCCCGTCCACGTGTCTGAATACGCGATGGCGAAGACGGATGAAAACAAACTCTATGATTGGTTATAGCGCTCGGAAGCCCCGCCCCTGCGCTGACTCCGTACAGTTGAGCGACAGAAACACTCGCGACTTGAAGGAGGGTTTATTTACTAACTTTCAGCACCACGCCCGGCGGACAGGCGGAGTCAGTTTGGACCTGACGTCGGCGAAATGAAATCGGCTTGTTGCACTTTTCCTCGCAGAATGGAAGTAGTCGTGGAGGTGACAAGGACTAAACTCGCCTGACTTGCAAGGATATTGAACCCGTTGTCCTTTTTTGTCGTACTAGCTGACAGCCGTAACAACGAAGCCCAGCTTTTTGGTAAGTTCCTGAAAAATACATGCAAGTGTCTTTGCTCGCGAACCATTTACCGCAGCTCTCCGGCGCGAGCTCGGCTTTACCATAAAGTGAAGTGATATTTACAGCAACAACAACATTAAAAAAAAACGTGCCGCCGTTGTCATTAAATCAACAGCTGCGCATTAACATTTGACGTTTAGCCTTTATAATTGTGTCGACAACACCAGAGCAGTCCAAACAAAAAGAGTAACGGTATTTATTGCAACTTAGCCTGCCATTCATAGTGGTTTGAATTATACCGGCTTTCCCGGTTTGAGGAGCTCAGTCGGTGAATGGACTTCAGACCGCACGGCTATTTTTGCGGTACGCCTGTCGCAGTCTTAATCAAAATGTAGTGACAACCGTTTTCTCCTTATAATTTCATCTCACGAAGACGTCTAAAATCCCGTGTATTGCACGAATAAACATTTATTTTTCAAAAATGTTGTTTTTTTTCATTTTTTTTTTCAAATTATATTTCTGCACAGCCATTCCCGGGAATTTTCTCAAGACTTGTCGTATTTACACACTTAGTCAGAGGATTAAATAGAATTTTAGATTAAAAAAAAAAATGTCACGAGACTTTTTTGAGTTTGCGATCGCGAGTCACTTGAGCTCTTGGTGTGCACAATGTTTACTAGTCTATCTAAAGTGAAAATCGTGTGATGTGAGTCCCTTGGATTTGGATAGCATAGGAATTGTAACTGTGTCAATAACAGAGCAGCCTCACCACCATCACCACCAACTTCATCTCTCCCTCCTTCCCTTTAGCTCTGGTTATTTATTTTGCAGCAGGGGGAGCCACTGTCTGACACAAACTTCAGCTCACTACCAGAACAGTAGAGCAGAACAGAAAGCAATCCTGGATATATGAAAGTTGAGCCTAAGTTTTTTTTTTCCCCCGAGCTTTCCATGTTCTTACTCTTTGTTTGTCAAAACAAAGCATTAAGTGGTTTTACACACAGGGTTTATTGTGAATGCACACAGTATATTGTGAGGTCTGGGCATGCTAGAGACAGGCCAATCTGCTTATGTTGGGTGAAGAAATGAAAACTCCTTCTTAGGGTGCTGGCAAGCTGACAGACCAGGGTAGCGAGAGTGGTTTAGGATTTTCTTCAAAGACTGTCATTACCCTTTAGCTGCGGACCCTAATTTGGAAGTGTGGTCATAGTCTAACCCTGAATTACATCTCAATGGTGACTTGGGGGTTAGCTGTTTAGGCAACTTGAATTTCACCCATATTTTGATAACTCTTTGACCCAACATATGATTCAGGGTTGAGTGGAGTGCATCATTAAGATTGGATAGATTCCCAAGTGATCCATGAGATTCTTGCCTCGCTGCTTTAATGAATTGTAACCACACATTTTATTATTCCTGTCATTGTGTGTACATATAGTGTGTAAATTTCAAATATTTATATGTGCACTGATACCTGCAATTGTTTACTGTAAAAGTATCCGATACTACTATTATAAGTAAGTAATCATGGTAGAGTTATTCAAGGAGCCGGGCTCCTGTCCACAGGACTACTTAGCACAGACAAGAGAGATTCTACCTCTCATCTAACAAAGTCAGCCAAACTCCCATTTATGTAAATGAATCTCAACCGAGGCTCCTAACCACAGTGAAATGTGTGGTTTCATCTCTGCGATGAACAGAGCTATTTGTCTAAATAAGCACTGAGCTCTATGCCGCAAATGAAGGCAGAATGCTCGCTCATTTTCTTTTACCAACTGGTCCGGTGTGGTTTTATCAATTTGAGGGCACTCGTTATAAACCAGACAGGTTGTCTATAATGATAATGAATGCTTTTGGGAAACAAACTTATAATGATTGTGTCTGAGATCATCTCATCAAGTCTAATGCAGACCAGTCCAAAGTTATTGTCACTGGTGAAGTAGAACTTTGGATGCCTTTGATTTATATACTTACCAGAAACCAGTGTGTGCTATATTTAGCTGTTGTAGTAACTCTTCTTTCCCTGTCCTGTTGTTTTTAAAGGTTGCTTATCTTATAGTGCCCCCGTATGGACGATGAGGAGGATGATGTGTTTGAGCCAGACCCTCACTGCTGGCGCACCACATTCCGGGAGATAAAGTGTGAAGACCGGGGCACACAAACACCTGGCCCTGCCCTGGCACCATACAACGGCATGCTTCCCTGGGGAGTCGCAGAGGAGCCCAGACCACTCTTCTACGGTGAGGCTGATGACATATGGTATTTTAGAAGAGAAAAAAGGAACATAGTGTTGTGAATGATAAGCAGTGTTATAAAACTGAAGTATGAAACTATATTGTGAGACTCACGGTGAAAAAATGGGTAACTATGTTGCTGCACTGATCTCGTTCCTGGCGCCTGAAAGTCGTGATCACAGTGGCTTTTATGGTCTGCATGGAGTGTACCCAGCTGCTTCGCTATTCAAAAGGCGCCAGGCTGGCATTGAGACTGAAAGGACGTGACAGAGGCGCTTACCTGCATAAGCAGGAACTGTTCGGAGAACTGATTATCAGTGACAGCAAAGTTACATTGGCGTCATAAAAAAGTAATCATTCCAGAGTAGCTCCATAACAACTGACTGCCCTCAAATCTGTGTCATGCGAGTTTGTTGTGAGTGAGTTATGAAACACATAAATGACTCACAGAGTTTGATTAAAAGAAACAAAACATCTGGGAAGTGGTGGTTAAAGCTCAGTGTTCTGATTGGTCAAAGACATGTTCAGCAGTATTTGACTGCTATTAATACCTATTGCATAATTACCATGGATATAATTAGAGTTTAATAAAAACACCCTCGCAGGTGTTAGCAGTGTGCTTACATTTTTTGCTGAATACTTGTGGCGATGACAAAATAATAAGTCTTAGCCTTGACACTCAACAGGCAACGCAGGTTTTCGATTGCACTTCCCGGCACACTTTGAACTTGTTGGGAATCAGGAAGCGAGGCGACAAGAAAGCGAAGGGGAACAAAACAGGATGGAGCAGCCACCCCGACAGCAGCCTGTGGCCCACAGTGTGGAGGCCTGCATCGGTCAAAAACTCCAGCTGATAGGAGACCAGTTTCACCGGGAACACCTACAACTGGTGAGAAGGAAATATGCTCCCTGCTGACTGTAAAAAACTCAAGACAGACACTTTGGCCTCTAGTTTGATGGCAGTAAACAAGTGCTGCTAAGCAATAATACCCCAGGCAGTAACAGAAACTCCCTCAGTTCCCTTCATAAAGTGATGTGTGTTGGAAATCCTGATGTAGAAGTGTTAGACTATTCCTTTGACACTTTACAAATTTGTCTAATAGGTTGTTATCTGTTACTGCTGCCAGGCAAACAGTTCTCTTTCTTGTATTTGGATAGCCTCTAGACAGGGCGCTAAAGCTGAGCTGGCAAAATAAAAGTGCTGTAAAGCCAGGAGAATACACTATTATACAAATCAGTTCATTTAATATTACACTAACAACCATATGAGAAAAACACCATAAACACTTATTGGCTCTTCACTTTCATAACATAGCAGTAGTACAAAAGTAGTGGGGAATTTCTCACCTCATTAATTCTTATGCAGGAGGAAATTGGATTTAAATGAGCAATTTTAGAAATAAAATACTGCACATGAACTAATTTAGAGTTAAGGAGAGACTTTCTTTTGTTTTATGATGACTTTGGACCCAGTGTGTCACCCCGGATTACTAGGAGTTAGGTGTTTTTGGATCTGTGTTTGGCTAATTGAATCGTTGGCTTTCATAGTTTGTACATGTAGGGCCACACACCTTTTATTTTGAACAAGCTCCACCATTTTATTGTTCATTAGCTACAAAATGTGATGCAGACTAACCCTGACTCCACTGCCATCAAATTAGATGTTGTTGTGTTAAAATGTGTCCTAATTTGTGTTCGAGTCAAGTGAGGTTTTATCAAAGTCAAAGAAAACAAGAGAAAAGTTGCAGTCCACTCATTAACAAAAGCATCAACAAAGTTTTTCATTAATATTTGAATCCCATGTGGATCTGACATACATTTATGATTGGGAGAAACTTTGCTCTCTTTTATTGTGTTTGCTCTGTATTTGTTTTGGAGAGGCTGTGCACATGCAGAACTTAAAGAGCCCTGTGTTTCTACCCCCCCCACCCCCACCCTCAAGCCAAAGACATTACTGAACCAGGACAGCCCTTCCCCCACCTCGCCAACCCTAGGCCCTCCCCCTGCCTCCTCTTCCTGTTTATTTCTCTCTCTCTCTCTCTCTCTCTCTCTCTCTCTCTCTTCTCTCTTTCTCTCTCTAACTCTCTCTCTCTCTTTCCTCTTGTTTCCTTAGTTCGCTGTGGAGGCAAGCGGCATTTAGGATGCCCGGCCTCAAACAATACACAGTGGTCAGGGTGTCGCTGTCCACTGAGTCTGTGCGCTTTATGATGTTGCTTGCAATGTTCAGCTGTGACACACGGTTGTTCCATCGGCTTGAACATAAAAAATATACATGAACTCTTAAGGGAGTGCAAAGTCTCCTGTTGCACAAGTGAAACAGTCACACACACATATTTATCCACACATGCCGATTTAAACACACACATGCTGATACGTCCGGGAATAAGAAGAAGTGGCGAGTGAAGGTAAACATGTTATAACGCAAGCTTGTAACACAGCGCGTGAGCCCCAAGGGGGACAGCTGCGGTTCTAGGGAGTCTCCAGTCAGCCTGTTCTCTTGGCCACAGGAGACAACCAAATGAGAGGTCTAAGCAGCCATAAAAAGAGGGGAGTGGGATACATAATGATGGTGTAAGCTTGTATATGAGGAAAGGAGGTTTTGAATTTAACCTCAAATGATCAAGTAACAACCATCTTCAGTTGTCTTAAAACCTCACTTTTGGGAATGCAACGCTCCCATCCCTTAACACAATATAGTTCTTTTTTTTTTTTAAACTTAATACTCTGAAGTGCGAGACAGATTTTCTCATTCGCTTATCAAGTTATTTATACTCCTGCAGCTCAGCATGACTCATGTATTGTGACACTGGCGAACGCAACGCTGACAACCAGACAGTCAGACAGAAGGGTTTGCTGTGATGTGTGTGGCAGATTTACTGACGCACAAGAGAGGCAGGTCTGGGTCAGGGGATGAGGAAGTGGCTTGTGCTTCTTTTTGCCTTTTAAGTAAACAGCAGAGAGAACAGTCATAGTGAAAATGGACCTGTAAGGTCACATCCTGAAACTTGAGGTGTCAGGGTGCAAATTCAGTCATTCTGTGATTGTGCACAAGCAATAAAGATAAGGATAGAGAAAAACATTTTTGCCTGCATGATGAAGAGAAAGGGGCCTTTTCAATGCCAACTTTGAGACCAGTATGATCTGTTGACACTTATCATCCAAGTGGAGCAAAGCTAAGTGTCTACCAGTGTGTGTCAGTGTGCAGAGTGTGTGTGGCTGGAGGGATGTTTTTACCACTTAACTGACGTGTGGTTTTGGATGCTTGATACCACTAAATCCTCTAATTGCTATTTCCAGCTATGGTTGCACAATTAATTGTATTGTGCATGTGTTCATGCTCATGCATGAAAACACCTATACTTGTTTTTCTTCTTTGAGCACCTCTCACTATTGCACAGTCTGACACTGAAACTGTCACTTCGTAATAGTGGTAGTGTTTGTCAGTTCTCATTCCTGTCAGGAGGTGAATGCATTCATTCAGTGCAGACACTTGTCTCTGAGCCATCCAAGTGCCTTTGACTGCAATATTCTTGACGAATTTATGAGCGATGTGACTGTGAGTGTTGCTATTGGGAACCCATGGCCCCCTGGCAAAAGAAGGGATTAGGTAGCTAAGCAGTGTTGGTGGATGCTGACAGATAAATTGCTCCTCAGTCAGAGGGGGCTGGAGGGGATGCAAAGGTCCCCAGAGGATGGCTGACATTAGCCAGCCCGCCATTTGAGACACAGCAATAATGACAGTCACAATGGCAGGAAGACGGCTCCAACCTGCACAGGGCAAGGAGCAGAGTTGGGTTTCATCCCCATGTTTTTTTAAGAGAGACGACTCTTGGTGCTTTCGATAGGTGTTGAAAGCAGGGTTGAATATCGCCTCTGTCTGTGTGTTTGTGTGTGTGTGTGTGCGTGCGCGCCTGCACACATGCAGTATTTGTGGCTTTATCTCTTCACTGTTCCAGTGAGGGCACGGCACTCTCTCCTTTCAGCACTTACAGTGGGGGGAGGAGTGGAGTTGCACTGAAAATAAAAACACACGAAGCTTGCCTTGAGTGTTTACTTTTCTGACATTGTTCTGTGATTATAGTTGTTTGCAGTGAGTTTGTGCTGCTGTCTATTATCTAATACCACAACTTTTGGTTTGTATTTTTCCTCGTCTCCTCCCCGATGTGACTTATCCAGAGATTCTTGCTATTGAGGCTGTCCTGTTTGCTCAAGAGATAAGGCAGAGCTTCAGAGCAGCTGGCTGGACAGACAGGTCACATGTTAAACTGATAAAGCGCATCAGGCTGGTGTCACAGTGACGACAACGAGCATCTGGCGAGACTCCTTCGCTCTATCGCTGGCTAAATTTAGAGCACCAGCCACATTTTGACAGTTGGTGGCGTGACTCATGACTAAGTTGTGACAGGCCTGTGCACACCTCTTTTCTCATTTTCGCTCTCTCTTCCTCACTGTTTGTCTCAGTGTCTCTCTCTCTCTCACTCTCATGTTGGTAGAGCAGAGGGCAAAAGGTCACAGAAGCAGTCTGTTTCTGTTTACGAAGATTATACTTCTCATGTAGCTTGTAGTTAATACACAAGCTCTGTGGCGTGATAAACCTCTCAGTTTACAGATTTTACTCCTGCAGACTTAGCTGTCTAATATTGAAACTCAAATCACATTTAAGTATTTCACATATAGACACACAACATACATATATAAATTTAATTGCACATATGTGGTAATTCTTACTTAATCTTTTCTGATCCCGGATTTTTACTGACTTTAGTCTCACATATAATTTAGTTTTATATTTAGAAGACTTAAGGCATGCCAGTGTTTATCAAGTCGAGTGCTGGCCGCTAGCTCATCCAGTCTGTGCTGCAGATAAATATTGCCTATGTTTATATGAATCATAGATTAGGCCTTAATTATATCCTGATCAAAATATCCCCAGGCAAGATTTAGATATGTCATGCAACAAAGAACTAGTCTTATCAAGATTTCCAGCGGTCTCTCATAATTTTTTTTCTTTTTTTACCTCTCAATTTTTCTTTTGAACAAAAAACAAGTAAGCAAGTGGTAAGTACGATACACACATGGTGAACTGAACCTGGCGAAGCTTATGCAACACTCTGCAATGTTCCACCACAAACTGATAAGAGAATAGAAACCCAGAGGCTTATCACAATGACAGTTCTTGGCTGGTAACTAGGTCAATGTTTGGACACCACCTGAACAGTAATGTAAATATGGCGTATCTTATCACTGCATTTAGAGGTTTTGGCTTTTGTAAACAGCAACAGAATGTTTCCCTGAAAAGAAACTACACTTGGGTTCATTGTCTTGAAAAAGTCCTCTAAAGTCTTCCTCAGGTTACAACTCTTATTGGCTGAAAATAGCCTTTATCAGGGGGTGGTGGAGTCTGCCTTTCGTCTGCAGATGAGCTGTTGCACTACTGTGCCTCTCTCGTGCAGATACGTGTTTTCCAGAGGCTCCCTGCCTCTCATCAGGAGCTCCCTAATCCCATTTGCTACAATTATCTTATCTCAGCTTCTCAATGGCAAAGATAGCATTATCCCTCCTAATCGCACACAATTCAATTGGCTCGCAAACATGAGAGAGTCTCCTCTTGAGCCACTCGCCGCCGGTCTCTGCCAGAAATATGAGAAAAAGTGTGACCATTTGATGAATGTGTTTATGGCTTGGAATGTCTGTTGGGAAGGCCGGACTGTGTAGGGATCCAGCTCACAAAGGGAGGCCTCTCTAATAAGTATTGTTGGGGACAGAAGCAGACTGTTTTGAAAATATCAGCATCGTTCCGGTGTCTGGTTTTGTCTTGCCCTCTTTTCAGCTGACCCTTTTCACCGTGCTCACTGTCACTCAACATGCATGACAGCCAACACTTCACTTCACTTCTTCACTTGTAAAGACTTTACTCGTTTCAGAAGAGCGAACTAATCTGTGCATGTTTCGACTTTATTTGTTGTTTCAGTATCATCGAAACCAAAGGAACCAGGGGCCGCTGTGGTGGCGCCTGGGTGCAGCTCTGCTCAACCTTCTGTTTGACAGGGGGTTCATAGCCGGAGGATTTGGAGTGGGACAGAGGTGAGGGGGTCTCCCTTCACATCCCTTTTCTTCATCTCTCTAAGGAACTGGACTCTTAATGGCACTGTCAAATTTAACACGGGTCTGTTTTGGGAGGTGAAAAGAGAGGAGGCATGAAGTCGCCGCGGGACGGAGACAACCAACTTTTATACAAGGTCGTGTGTGTTTTTTTCTCTCCAAGAAGATGCCATGATGCTCCGAGATTCCTCTACAGGACAATGTTCATATTTTGGTATACATGTGGTGTATTAGTTTTGTACAGTACATTGTTCTTGTTCCATTTTTTGCACTTCAGTATGTATCCATCTTTAATGACCTCCACAGACCCTGGGAATGCCTTATATGATGTATTCTGCCAGAATGAGTATTGAGCAATTTTTGACAGGCAAGATGGGATGGTTAGGAAATGAAAGGAAATGTGGCATAAGGTTTTCTTTTCTTAAGTTTCCCAGGTGACAAGACAAGTTGATTTACTAATTTCCAAAGAGGCAACTTCTCAGAACAAAGCATTTTGCACCTCACCTCAATG
The DNA here is from genome assembly GCA_029783725.1 of Acanthurus tractus. Lineage (NCBI taxonomy): Eukaryota > Metazoa > Chordata > Actinopteri > Acanthuriformes > Acanthuridae > Acanthurus > Acanthurus tractus. The sequence continues at coordinate 14,915,004 of JAQNCA010000007.1, read as the reverse complement.
GAACATGTATCTCCTTATTTTCTTGATTTTGCTTTTATTTTTTTCTTACTCCTCCAGTATCTTTAGTAGAGTTTAATGTTAGAACTTGAATGTTGGTATCATTCAAAATATTGGGAACAAAGAAAATTCTCTGCAATTTTTTTTTCTTTTTTTTATATGCGCCAATTTTTTTCAGGTCAGGCCTTCCTTAAGTCATGTGCTACATGTCAAACAATCACAACAATTTAATGGCTCAGAAAGTATGTCGGTGGATTTTTTTCCACTACCTAACATCAGTGGAGAGTCAAACTGGTCTGGTGACTGCCAGCAAACCTGTGTACAACAACAAACAATTAAGTTGCAGAAAGCCCCTGGTTGATGATGTGATGATGATATAAAAATAGAAAGACAGATGTAATAAATAAGTATTATGTAATTGGCTAAAAAAAAAAGAGCGAAAAGATAAAAATATTCAATATTTTAAGACCAAAATACAGTTTGAATCTTTACACTAAAACTTTCAAAGTGATCATTTTTATTCCCTATATTGGCATGTTATACACATGTTTGTGAATTATTAGATAAGATCATTGGGGTCATTCTGTCTCAGTGACTGGACATTGCAGGTCTTTGCAGTTGTACCATAGTCAAATATTGAAAGTAATGTTAACTGATCTGATGGCAATTACATAACATGGCCTCTGTGTGGCTGAATGTTGTCTGGGATGTAGCACACTAAAGAAGGTCTTGGGAAGAAACTTTAAAAGATGTTAACATTTAAGTTATATTGAGTTTTGCAAGTGTTATGGAGGTCTAGCACCTGTGCACTAAATACTAAAATAAGAGAAAAGCACACTGTTATACAGAGCAAAGTATAGAATGAGTTATCTAATAAAACTATTTGGCCTAGTGTTAGTCTTTATGAGAACAAAAGATTCTTCAGCCTAAATTTGTTTCCAAATTCACCCTCCAACTCAAGTTATCCCTGTGTTTTAGATGTGTTTGTTTCATGTGATTGTTTTCAGACCTCCATGCCCTTGAAGTGGAGCTGTGGATCCACTGTTTTTGCACTAGACGCACACCCTTCGAGAGTTCAGATTGTTACAATGCAAGCCTCTGTCTTTAATGAAGGTTTTCACCTATGACTTGTTTTCATTTCACTCTTGTGTCCAAGACAAATAATCAATGTTTTGACCTGACTGAACGCAGTCCGGAATCTGGATTGGATATGGGTTCTGGAAATTTCTTGTACCAGTGTTTCAGGCTTCAGTATAGTAACAGCTGAACCACACGCCTCTGTTTAAAGTTTTCTGCCCTGGTTTGTTTTTCACAGCCCGTATGTGCTCTGAGCACTAAGAAAAACTGCATAATCAATCTGTGAAACAGATCTTCTCAGGCTACTTTTGGGGTGTTTGACATTATTTTATATTCTGTTGGTAGTCTTGTGCTGTCTTTGGTGCTTAGATCCAGATTTGGGACTTATTCTTTTCCTTATACCCACCAAGACAAATGACAAAAAGACAAATGCAAAAATGACTGTAATTGTTGAAATATGAATATGTTTTAAGACACTGTTCAAGATGCTGTTTGTTATTCTCTCCTTTGCTGATCCCAGGTCAACTTTTGGACCCACGGAGCAGTACATATCAGGGGTCTGTAATTACTTGCTCCCTACAACGTGTCAAGTTTATCACTGCATAATTAGGGTTTCCTCTCATTTACTTAAAGATGTCTCAGGGACGGACTGTGTGGGCTACTGGTAACCTTGAGAATCTGTTGGTTAGAAGGAGGGCAGTGTTTTCACCCATTTATTTATGACAAATCCTCCCGAGGTGTTGTTAAATCTCTTATTTTCATTACAGTTAAAAAAAAAAAAAATCCTCTCGGCCAATTTCTCAGCACACACAAAAAAAGGTACAGTTTGACTGAGGAGTCTGAGGCTGACTTGCAGGCTGTGGTGGTGACGGGGGGCTACTGAGCGTGTAGTAGAAGGTGTGTGAGGTGCACTGAATGTGGTTGTGGTTTTAGTTTCCTGCGGATCCTGAACGCTGAGCCAGTTCCTGCAGCGCCCCGTCTCACCATCAGCTCTTGGCGTCCTCTTAATGCTGCTCCTTTATTACATGGGTTTTGTTCATCGGTTCATTTTTTCTTTGTAATTTATTTTTTACCTTCTTATTTATTTTTGTACATTTACCCATTTCTACTGTATACACTTGTGTGTGCAATTACTTCTAATTTTTCTTTTTTGTATATTCTTTTGTTATTTGACTCTTGTGTCGAGCAGGTCGGTTTGCTAATTCTGATTTGTCAGTGTCATTCTGATGTTGGCTGTAAGAGGTTTGCAAGTTGGCCTTTTATGAAGAGCAGCACCTTTAATCAGGTGGAATTCATGTTGGTTACGATGGATTTCAATGGTGGCGTGTTTGCACAGTGCAGTTACTCATCACCTGTTGTAATTGTTTCACCAAAACTCACTGCTTCTGTCAGAGCTACACATGTAGGGAGCAGTAGTGAGTCCATCTTTATATCCAAAATGTAACCATTTGGAGCACATTAACTGTACAGGAGTCATAGCAGTTGGTTGAGAATTTTCTGTTATATTACTGTTGTCTTACTGTCCTACTGTTGCAATACACTAAAACCAACATGCTCCTCATAATGAAGAAAACTGCAAACCTCACCTTTCAAGCCTTCATGTGTTTGATTCTCAAAAAATAGATTTTTGGGTGGAGTATCTCTTAAAAGGTTGTGATTTTCCAGGGATGGGCCCAACCAATTCGGACCTTTATCATTATCTTTCACCAGTCATCAAGGCAGATTCACAATATGTGGTTTTTGAAAAAGCAGCTGTGATGCAGTTTAACCTTTCAACAGGATATGACCTTTCCTTTATAATTAATGCGTCATCACCCATCCCACCCGTTACTAAAGACACACATGACATTAGAAATGCTTCAAACAACAAAGAAAAAAGGTTGCCTTCATATTCTCCTCAAGTCACAGGGGCGTTAGTTCATGTGTTTAATTCTTTAATCTTGATCATTGTGTTGTAATCAATATGCACTGGAAAGTACTTTGTTTCTGTAGATCCCATGGGTCCCTTATCTGTTGTGTGTTAATGTATAGTGTATACTCTGGATTGTTCTCTCGGGCTAATCTTGCCACGTGTCAGACGTATATCTGTGCATCGACCAAGTAGGCTCAGATCGATAACCTGTTTGTCTAATTGGAAAGGGAAACAAGCCACCATGGTGCCCTGTATAATTTTGTTAGAATGAGGTTCTGAAGCTGCACTCATCACATTATACTTTTTGTGAGTGCGGGGAATCCCTAGAGAGGGACATGTATTTTTAATGGAAGCCGTCAGTGTCTTGAATTTTGTAGTCCACTTTATATAAATTTGAAGTTTTCCTGGAAGGTTTTTGATTTTTAATTTTTTTTACGATAACATTTCTTCTTCACGGTCTTTCTTAACTTTTTAAAATGTATTTTCTTAAGAAAAAGGGTCTGCTTTTATAAGGACAGTTCATGCTTGTTAAATAATTTTTAATGTAAGTAGGATCCTTTTTGAAGTCCATGAGATCAAGGGCATTTTTTATGTAAAAATGAACTTGCAACATTCCTTGCACATCTCACTGTGGTGTACAAACAAAACCAGGCAAACCAAAATAATTCATGGTTGTAGTTAATTTGGCTCACTAGCTTGTGGCTATGAAATATCTGCCCTTTTTTTCAGAACAGATAACGTGTACATGTATTTGTAAAACCTCGGAATATGCCTTTAACTGCTCAGTTTCAACGAAGTCTTGATTATCACACACTCTCTGTTATACCAAGAAATGAGACCCAGCGAAAATGTAGCATTTTTGTAAACATTGACTGTGTGTTTTCGAGACTCTACTGTGCACTCATTTTTTTGTGTTTATATATATTTTTTGGTTGTTGATATAATATGGAAGTAAAGACAATTTGTTATGTAGTGCAATATGCTGTAAATATGGAGCTTTGCTCTACAAATCTTTTTTTCTGGATTTCTTGTTGTTTATTGGTACTTTTTTTCAATAAAATTTTATTGAAGGTGTCAAGTTGTGTCCTGTTAATGTTTGGATGACAGTTAGTGACAGTCAAGAGGAAAACCTACCATGGTACTCAAACTTTTCAAGTTTTTCATACTGTGTAAAAAGAAGTGGAGGAAGTGTGTGAGATTTCAGAGAAATACAAGTCCAACAACTAATGTGCAACAGGAGAAACAGATGAGGAAAGAGAGCTACAAATTTAAAAGTCTTACAAAATAAATATACAGAAGTCCAGCATCTGGAACAGACACAAACAAAGCTGTAGAAGAATGAATTCCCTCCTTTACTCTCATCCCATTTGTTTAAGCCCTAGCTTTTAATTTTAGGGAGGTCTATTGTGAGAGTAAGCCACTGATGGATTAGCCAAGTATCTGAGGCTAGCCAGGTATTTGAAGCTGGCCAGGCGTTTGGCTGAGACTGTGCCTGTCACATCCCTCCCGCTGTTAGGTCATTAATTTATTGGGAGCAACAGGGCTTCCAACTCTTTCTAATAACTGTTGTCTGCACTTTGCAAAACACACATGAGCCCCAGTATAGAGAAAACGAGAGGAGTCTCCTCATATTGCATTACTGTCGCTTTCTAAAAGGTTAAGGCCAATGTTGCTGAGCCTGCAGATTAGTTACACTGCTGCATGAATGCCCTGGAGATATGGTAGTGATTGATTACTCCTGACACATATAAACATGAAAGTTTAGCGTGTGTTTTGCTTGTCTTTTTGGAGCAAGAGTGCATTCTTCTGACAATTTTAGAAGCTTGTATTCATTTGTATGAATGATGTTTCTCAATGTCTGTCCAAGACAAATGTTTATGTACTTTTCTAACAGTGTGCTTACAATCACACCCAGGATTCTGTTGCTCTTCTATTCAACAGACCAGACAACCTACGTACAGTCACCTCCCTCAGGGCTGACGCGTGGCACTTCTATTATCACACATGCCAAGTATGGTTTCACACTTCACAACACCCGACTCACCTGTTTGGCCACTTTCAATAAAAAAAAAACTCCCTTGTCTGTGGCCCCCCCAACACAAATGCATGCACATGCATGACATGTGTCAGAGGATGTGGTTGGAACAGAACAACAGCTTCTACCCCAGACACACTCAGTTTTGCATACACAACTGTTCAGCTTTCCCCTCCTAATCCTGTGTCTTTCGTGTATTAAGTGGAGGAATTTCAAGCCATAATAGGAGCTAATTAAGAGCTATTTATACAACTGTCAAAACATATGAAGATCATGTGACTAGAGACCTCAGTGTCATCTTTGGAATGGGGATTGCTTGCTTTTTTGAAATATTATCCTAAATTTTAATCCTAAGGCTGCAGTGTGCCAAGGTTGTCCCCTGCCTCCTTTGCTGTTTACTTCGGCTTCATTCGACTTCTCCTCTGGTCCTCTCCTCTGGGCTCAGCACTTAAATGGCTAGAGCATTGGCTTTCCCTGGCCCAAACAATGGCTCCTCTGTTCCCCTGGCCTGGCCGCCAGCTGAAAGAGACACCCATTAGAGAAGCGTCTATCTCTGGGGTCAGGCCCAGGGGTCACGCACAAGTACGGCTCTTGTTTATGTCTGCAAAGCCAATCAAAACACTGCAGCCTACGTCGTTAACTCCTACTTGCCTGGCTCTCTTGCACACTAAAGAGGAGTTTCTTCTCTAGCTTGAGTAACAAAGTGCAACAAATTCAGCCACAGCTTTAACTTTTCTTTCTCACTTGGAGCTAAAGTGATGCATTGTGTCACTAAGTGAATAAAGTAGCTGCGTGAGAGAGAATAACAGCAAATTAGTGTTGACAGGCACCTCAGCACCTGGTTCCCACCAGCAGCCACAGATTCACCCCCCAGCCCTGAGACCTCTTCAAGTGGCTCCTCACCCTAGCACACACAAGCAATTACTAAATTATCACCTGTGTGCTCACCCTTTTTATTGAGCTATAATTTAATGTAGGTATGATTTGAGGAAAGGAGCCAAAGTAAATTTTAATGAGTCTGCAATTACCTCATTGAGAATATGACTCTTCATTTGCTACCACCAAAATAGAAAGAGCCGTACAAAAAAAGTTACAACTATATGAATTGTTTTTATCTTCTGTTACATCAGTGATGTAGCTTGTTTATTACATCTTAGGCTACAGCTGCAGTGGAAAGTGGTGTACTTACCAGAGGTTGCCAAAATAAGAGAGACAAGATTGGGCATGAAATTTTGTTCATTCACGGTTCTCCATGATAAATCCTAAAGTGCCACTGGCAGATAAACTAGTTTTTTGGTGTAACATCCCCAAAGTAAGGGTTTCAGTTGGATTACATTGAGCAAAGCAGTAACTTTCCCATCAATCTCAACTGTATGCTACCTTGCATTCAGTGCTAACTAGCAAATATTAGCATGCTTAAATGCTAAACCTGTCTGTAAACACCAACAGTGAACATTATAACCATTAACTCTGCTAATGATCAGCCTGTCAGCACTGTAACTGTCAGCATGCTGGCACGCTGACATTAGCATTGAGCAATAGCTCAAAGCTAAATATGCTCAAATACAGTCTTAAAGAGCCAGTAACATGGCTGTAAACACTAAAATCTTGTTGGTTTGATGATGGTTATGTTTTTTCACACATGTTGAAACTGTTAGATCTGTCACTGAGGAAAACCATGTCTGAGCCACCTACACCACATTTACTATTATCAACCATTTTACCCAACTGACCCCACTCCAAACACATAACTAACCCTACTTATTAAATTCTGATTAACACCACACCCTGCAGACTGAAATCTTTACTTTGAACTGGTAATAGGCAGTTGTGCAAAAAATGCAAAGTTTTTGTTCTTTGTTGGAAATTACTTTGCAGACACCATTGCATACGTAAATGCATCATGTTCAATAAAATCAAGCATTTCTGCTTACGTCATTGGCTTAACTGTGCATGTGAGAATGTCATAAATCTGTTAATATTTGAGTAGAAAACATTTGACATGAACTTCACTCCTACTAGCCTCAGTCACCGCCTCAGCCATAGAAAAGTTTGAACACTTTCCATTCTTCATTTTCCCCTCTCTGCACACATCTGGTGCTCAGGCGGGCAGTTGTCATGGGAATAAGTAGCTAAGCCAATAGTGTTGCATGTCAAAGTGCAGGAGAAGAAGGGCTGATCGGGGTTCAGCTGGGCATGCTGTGGGCGAAGCAAAAATCAGTAACCATTCCCATCCCCCCTCACCCTCTATGTTGTGACTGAACACAGCTGACCTCCTCTGGCAAAGACCCCGATCCTGAATCCCCCCCCTACCACCCCCACCACACCTCCTCCAGCCTGCTGTGCTTTGCCACCCTATCGCAGCTGGGGGGGGGGGAATGCAGAAATTAGGTCTGTTGACACTTGGTGGCTGATAATCAAATAAACAGTCCTGGTTTTCTGTAATTGCAAGTGGGTCATTCGCCCACTTATAAAAAATAAAAACCTGCCTGTTTGTACTCGGTTTGTAACTTTTCCTCTAATCTGCTCTGCTCCACCGGCTCTTTACTTTCTCTGTTAAAGAAGAGGTTGGGCAATCACTACGCAGCACTGTGAGTTCTCTTTGTTTACCAAGAGCAACCCAGCAGAGCGCAGAGCTTTGTTGAGCAGCAGTCATTCCCGGCCTCACAGCTGTGACGCCGCACAAGCACACACACACACACACACACACAC
>JAQNCA010000007.1:14879476-14901913 GCA_029783725.1 Acanthurus tractus | reverse complement strand
CACACACACACACACACACACACACACACACACACACACACACAAGCTGAGATCTTTCCCCTGCTGTCATGCCATGTTTGCCTCCCCCCCCCACCCGCCTCCTGCCCTGTATTCTCTTGTGTCGTGTTTTTTATGGGTCTGAGTCAGGGTCCTGGGGTTTGTTGGGTTTCTTTTACCGCTGGGTAGTTTGGGCTTCTTCTTTTTTTTCTTTTTTTAGGGGGGAGGGGTAATTACAATGGTGGGGAAAACAAACAGAGGATGGAGTGGAATGGGACTTGGGACGTGGTCACATGGGAGCTATTTATTCATTATTGTTCCATTGGGAACCTTTGTTTTCTTTGCTTTAGGATGTTTAGATGGGGAGGTGCAGACAACAAACATATTGTGGAACTATAAATCTGCTGATTCATTAGTGAGTCCTTGTGTCTCGTGATGTAGTTGATATGAAGTACTACCACACAGTTTTGTACTTGTTATCTTAATTTTTAAAACAGATCAGTGTTCTGCAGAAGTGGAGTCCAGCAGTTGTCTGTAAAGTTTGGTGCACTGCTGCTGGCTCAGTTTTGCCTCTCCCCTCCTTTTTTTTTTTTTGCTCCCTCTCTCTTTCTCTTTCTCTCTGAAACTACCTCCATGAACTCAGACTGAACCGCCCCGTACTGCAGAGGTTTTATGATCTACGTATCATGGTCAGTCACCCCAAACCATCACTGGTTGGCAGAGTGGCGTCGAGTGGTTAGCAACACAAGACAAACTATCCAGATACAATCTTGAACTCTTGAACTTATCGCAAATATACAGCAAGAGAGCGGGCAATCAGTCTCACTCCGTCTCTTTAAATCTGTCTCTTTTTCTCTCTATCACTCTTTTTGTCTTTCAGGCTCATGGCAATTAAACTTGGCAGTGGATTTCGAAGTACAGCCAGACAAAAAAAACAAAAAAAAAACACTTCAGGATCCTGTATGTCTATGTTGTTACAGTGATGTTTTGCTGCAAACAATCGCCTCTCATGATGGTTGTTTTTTTTATGAGTTTCAGCAGAAAGAGTCTGGACATCGTCTTACCCACTCCAGCCTAGCGTAGCTTCAAGTTTTCCCCTGGGGGAGTAAATGGAGGTGGGGGAAGGGAAGTTGGCAATCCCCTGCTCTCACGCACCCTCCTCTAGATTAGAACATTAGAAATCACAAGTAGGGAACGGGACAGAAATACCCTCAGTGCCTATGCAAGCCCCTCCTCCACCCCCCTGTGACCCTAGGGTCATCTGCATGGTAGTGACCTGTGCTGAAACCAACAGCTCCACTCACACGGATCAGCTTGTGGTGTCAGTGGTGTTGTTTACACATGGAGGCGATGAGTACAGTTTGTGCAGGGGAATACGAACAAGGAAAATGTAGATATTAATCAGAAAGAAAATGAAGTTACCACGGAGCACTGCAAGAATAGAGAAAACTTCAATTTGACACTGAACTATAATTCAGCCTTTAAAAAATGATTCTGGCTTTCTTCAATGCTATGAGCTCATGCAATAAACAGAAGCAAAAGTCAGGTCATTTCTTCAACAGCTGCGTAGGGCAGTATGTGTAAAACACATCAGTTGTTGTACCTTCCTCAGTCTGTGGATAAACAAGCAACCATGTTGTAATTGCTGATAGAGAGCTTTATCAAATGTTATCACATTATCTCTACCTCCAATCAGTCTTCCCTATTTCTCTCACAGCAGACCATTTAACTTGCTTATTTGCCTTGGCAGCACAATCCAAGCCGATGTTTGCGGCACAGGCCCTCATGTGGCAGTATTTACCAATGGTTGTATTAATTCAGTGTCATGCTGCATGATTTGAATAATGAAAGCCGCAGCAGCTGGGCCTCTGAGAGAAAGAAACAAGAGACCTTGTCTCCCTTTTTCTCCGACTCTCCCTTTCTGTTTTTGTCCTCTCAACAACTTCTCTCACGTGGTTCTCACACCCCTAAACCTCACGCTTTCAATCACGCCCATGAGGTTTGAGTCTGTTACAATGGCTCGCACCAATTCCCTGGAGTCCACAGAGCCAAGTCATGCTGGAGTTGCTGCATAGGACAAGGAGCTTTGTGTTTGAATTAATGTGATAATCAGCACAGAGAATGCACATTAACATTTTTTATGCTGTACAGTATGCACCCCGTGACCTCTGCAATGTTTACAAACAAGGCTATGTACATAAAAGCGTTAAAATGCATAATTTGCTATAATGTCCCCAAACTCAATGTATGGTTCATAAACATCCTGATTTGTTCATATGTGACACATGAATGGCTTTACCAACAGTAGTAAGCCTGTTTATTAGTAGTGCATGACTGTTTGGCAAAGTGTTGATGCCTGAGGGCTGAACTTCTAAGAATTATCAATAAAAGGTTAATGACTTGACCTTCAGTGGCTCTCTGGGTAAATCAAGCATGGAAATCCCCCTCAAAGAGTGGCACTTCATCCGTGCGGCTTAGATTCGTCCCCCTTCCCTCATTAACTTTCAGTCAACCCCCAGCTAACATCCATCTGACACCCCCCCGGTCAGCCTCTTTATCAGTTCTAGTGCTACAAACACCTTCATACTTGTTGGTCCATAAGTTGCCCTCAATCCCTCAAAGCCCAAAGGCCTGTGAGGATGTGTCAACAAGAGTTCAGTGGCATGCTTAAGCTGTGATGATGGTTTACTTATCAAAGCAAGAATCCATTGCACAACACCTCCTGTGCATTATGTTTGCTAGGAAATTGCTCATCTTTATGTAGAAGGACCAGCAGGGGGCCCTGCTGATTACACACAGATTGCAAACAGTGTCAGTTGGCAAATAATTGCTGCTGGAAAACTGCAAAAAAAAAAAAAAAATGACATTAATGAGCTTTTGCATCCTCTTCCATAGGTAATGTCTTTTTTTTATAGCTGAAAAGTGTCAAAATAAATGTGGAAGGAAATGATATCATGTTACAAATAGCAGATGGTATGTTCCAGCCTCAGGACGAAAGACAGCCAAGCACAACTTTCTGGAGCAACTTTATTAACAGCCCAAGTGTGAGATACTGAGGATGTAATTGCACTGACAGGACGGCTACAAGAGTGTTACAGTACCTGTAAATACTGTGCATCTCCAGTTTATCTCAATTACCACATCTTTGCTGATAGCATTGCAAAGTCTTTGGGAGAGAGTGGAACATGCCGAGTATTGATTCAAAAATCAATCGTGAAATGAAAAAAATGAAAAAAAAATATATAACTATTGTTTTAAGGTTTGTTTTTTTTTCGCTTTGAGGTGATCACTGACAGACTTGAGCCAGAGGTGGATTCAGGATAAACAAGATAAACAGTGTTGTTGGTTTGGATCGAGGGCCACTGAATCTCTGAGGCATCCTAATTTGTTTACACTGGAGCCATGCCTGATGCTTATCTGACTGCACAAATAAAATATCAACAGATTAGTTTCACTTCTGATAACAACTCTATACTACAGTTGACAGGGTTTAATGGTTCTTACTGACCGAACCATGTGCAGCGGTGACCTTTTGCCTAAGGCCTTTCCTACATCCCCTTCATATTTAATCAGAGCAGTAGAATTACAGTGAAATGCATTATGCCTCCTCCTTACTCTGTCCACCTCTCTCTGTCTTGCATTGTTATCCTCTGGTGCATCAGACCCTGATCTGCGGAGTTAAACTAAACAAGCTGAAGTCTTCCTGGCCAGCTATTACTGCTGGAGGAAGCCAGCAGAGGCTCCGGTCTGAGGTAATCACACCACTGGGGTAATTGCACTCTGTAAAACACTAACTGGATGTTTATGTCCAGGCCCAGAGGGAAGTCATTAATGCCATCTTAATTAAGGGTAATAAAGCTCTTTTCTGCCTTTTGGGATGCAGCGACCTTGACTTGATCTCTTATTCGCTGTATGGGTCAACTCAGAGACTATTCCTCATTACACATGTCTTCACACAACAGTTACACACAACCTTGGGTTTCACCCTCACCACTGTATCTGTATATATGTGCCTGTTCTGGCATATGTGAAAGACTGTGTGTTATGCTGATTAAACTTTTCTGCGCCAAGCCATAAACTCCTCTTACCCGCCAACTCGCACACAAAAACTCTCACACTGTCAGACACACACTCTTCTCTTAACTTACTTATTTCACTGTGGCAACATCCATAAACCATAAAGTAGAGAACAATGAATAATTCATTGACAGGTCCTCTGTAACTTTTCCCTCTGCAGACCTTTATGATAAATAATTCTGGGCACAATGATAGTGGGAAATGATTAAGCTAGACAAGCATTTCAAGTTAGTTGCTTCAGCCACTGCGGCAGGAAAAACAGCCTGCCAGGGTTAGGCCAACACAGTCATACAGTGACTGTAGCTCCGGTGGCTTAGAAAGAATAACACTGGGTCAGAGAGGGAAAGAAGGAGCACACACTGATATGAGTAATGGCAAACAGCTGTTCAGGCCAGCCGCTAAAAATACACACACACATGTGTGTGACAGGTGTGCATGTGTGTGCATGTGTCTGTTGTAATCTACAGAGTGGTGCAAGCATGATTTCATAGATGAAAAGATGGAACACATTAAATAGATGAGGAAAATGCTGAATTAGCACTGCAGAGTTAGCATAAAGGGTTGTGTGACAGAGAGGGAAGCACTGTTTTACACCAATTTATAGTGTTTTACAATGCTGAAGGAAATACTCATATCTTTTAAAGAAGTCGAAACAGCAATATGCTAATGTGAGCATTACTTAAATGCAACATGTCCATATAGGTCAAAAACTTTGCTATGTATTTTGTTGAGTTGTGTTCTTACATTATCCCAGATGTTTTGAACATTGTTCAAACTCGGAAAACTTAAATTTAAATCAACAGTAAGTTTCATTTCGACACTCCTTGCTAACTTCCAGGGTAACACGAGTCAGAGAGTGAGGAAGGAAGTTGACAAACTTGACCAAAAATATCAGATTACAACCTTAAAACATGCCCTGTCTGTGGAAATCTCAATCTGATTCAGATAGCTTTAATTTACAATGGAGGCTTTTTAACAATGAAATGAATTCCATGATGATTACTTCAAAACACCATCAAACTATGTCTTTGTTTCAATGTTTTGAATGGGAAACCTCTGGGGACACAAGTATCATAGGCAGACCGTGCCTACAGTATCAATAGTGGAGGTACTTCTTATAGAGAAAATGTCAATATGTATTTAAATAATATTATGCAAAGTGATGATGGTGGAACTCATTTTAAGGGCCTAAGGGCTTTTGGACATTTCGCTTGGTCGAAGAAGTTTGCACAGTTGTTATAAAACTGTTTATGTAAAACTTATTCTGCACTTTAGTCCATTTTCGCATAAAATTCAAGATTGCCCGGGCATTGTTGACAGTAGGAAAGAGCAGTTTCCTATGTCAGCCTTCACTCAAGGTCAACTCACTTACTTGTTCAGTGCTTTTGAGAAGTCATAAAATTGCTCACACTAATGGAAAGGCTGCAGATAGTTGCGCAACAGCCGAGTAAGCTTCATTTGCACAGCCAGAAAGTAGGTGGACCTCTAACAGAGACTGTTTTGCCAACTGGTTAATGCATGCACCCACAATGCACTTGTTTTATTATCTGATTATATTTTTTGTATGTTAAATCTTGCACTAAAGCACTATAGAGCAACATTTTCACTAGTGGGTTTTTATTTTGTTTGTTTCCATGTGTGCTTATGTGCATGTGGGTGACAGTTTTACATTATTCACTGATAAATAAGAAAAACAACAATGTGCTGCTTTCAAGTAAACAAGGACAAAACAATGCAGGTTTCAAACCTGAGGAAGTTTCAGCTTTACAAATGTGAGGAAGGAAATGCATTCAACATGTTTGTTAGACATCAAGTAGACACGCAATAAATCTTAATGAGTAACATTAGACGTAAACAAAAAAATTGTTTACAAGAAAACTCCACAGGGCACCTTTAATCTGCAAAATAACTCCTGCTAAATGAAACGTAGTGAAGTAAAATTTACTTTTCGTTCGGGTAGATGTATAAAATAGTAGGCTACTCAAAGCACAAGTGTCTTTTTAAAAGAGTATTCGAGTACATATATTTAGATACTTTCCACTGCTTCTATTTTGATCCTCCCCAGGACCGCTGTGGCCAAAAGCAAATAAAAAGACAATCTATTTAAAATAATATGAACTCTCTGTGTTTGGGATGCAGTGTTATCTCTCCGCCTCTCTTCACGTCCAACTCGCAGCAGGAACCCTGCAGAAAGGTCCACAGTTCCAGTAACAGGATCCGGAGAGGTAGGATCTGGACCCCAGGCAGCAAAAACAATCATCTGGCTTCTACTGGGAGTTAGGAGCAGGCCATCTGCCAATAATAACAACTCTCTCATCAACGGAGGGAGCGAGAGCAAAAGAGAGCAGCAAAAGAGGGAGTAAAAGTGTTTATCTCTTGTTGTGTTGTGTAGGTGGATGTGAGCATTTTCTGCAATGCTTCACTTGAGGGATCGAAACATCCGAGGGACCCATGTGTGACCACAGAGTCAGCCTCATGACCTTTTGTTCTGTCACATGCACAAACACGCACACACAAACTGTCAAACAGTAAAAGGAGCAACAGGAGGTACCTCTCACTGCCACTGCCACCATCCTCCAACACACACACACACACATGCACCCACACACGCACGCACACACGCCAACACATAACGGCATCCGTGTAAAAACAACATATCTTATCAAGGATGTAGCTTCTCCTCTACGGGATGGTGAACTTTTGGTTTGATCCTTATCATACAACAACAAGCGAACGATGCTAAGGTCAACACGTCGGATGCTGGCTATAAGAAGCTGTGAGCACACATTTAGATTCACTAAATGGCTGGAGTTTCCAGACTGAAACCTGCTCTCACTTGCATCTTTCTCAAATGCAAAAAAATGTTTTGGAAATTCTGAAGTAGAGATACAAAGAACAACAATGCACACAGAGAAAAATATACACAGATGTACGCAAGCAAACAAATTTAGTGATATCCTGTTTTCATTTGAGTCTCTTTTCCTAAATATAGTTTGTGTGTGTGTGCGGTGTGTGTGGTGTGTGCTTGTGCGTGTGCTTGTTTGTGTGTGTGTGCGTGCACACGTATGTGATTTCAGTCTAACTAAAAGGATTAGGGAGGCCTGTCTTAAATATTCTGTCTGGTTTCCCCTGAGGCCTTCTGGTGAGGACAGATCCCTGCTGGAGACTGACTCTGTCTGCATGAATCACAGCGTGGGCGTGTATCTGTGCATATGTGTGTGTGTGTGTGTGATCTCGCATGTTTATATGTATCGGACTTTGTTTGTGCCTGCTCTTTTTTTCTTTGCTGTCCATCTTCTCCCTGTTCCCCAGACCTTCCCTCTCCCTTATCATTATTTTCTGCCCGACAACCAACCTCAGCCCCAAAACATCACCCATAGGCTCCTGACTGAAAAGACCCAGCCAACGTCATTAATGCCAGTCAGAGCTTCTGTATTAATTCACACCTGTGACCACAAAGCAGACATCCACATCAGTGCTTATGTGTCATTTAACAAACCTGTGCTTCAGCTACTGTTTAAAGTTAGGAAAACATTTAAGGCACGTTCAGGCCACCGGTTGCATGTGGTGATTGTTTTGGTGATTTTGCCCGAGTAATTCTAAAAAAAAAGTCGACTGTTTTATTTTTTTAAAAGGACTTGATTACCCAGAAAAAGGTAAAGTCAACACTCTGTGTTTGTAAATGTCAGTGTGTAAGCAGCTGATGGGGGTGGAAATGAAAAAAACTGTCTTTTATCGGCAAGTGCATGTTTTTTTTTAGACATTTTCAGTTGCTACTTTATGGAGGCGCATTGCATTCACTGGATAAAAAAAAAATTAGACACCTTAATTACAAGATCCGGCTCTCGTGATTATGAGAAAAGATCTCATATTTATGAGATCCATATCTCGTAATTACGAGAAAAGATCTCATAATTACGAGAAAAGGTGTCTAATTTTTTTTTTATCCAGTAAATGCAATGCGCTTCCGTACTGCTTCAACGCTAAGTGGTGGAATGTAACATTGTGTATGTACTCAAGAAAATGTACGAAAGCAAAAGTTTGAGGTACTTGTATTTTATTTATTTGTGTATTTTCTTTTTACGCCACTTTATGTTTCTCCTCTATTACATTTCAGAGGGTAATATTGTACTTTATACTCCTCTATAACTATTTGAAAGCCTGAGTTAGTAGTAACTTTACAAAATTAATTGAAACTACCCAATAATATATACTAGTGGAGCAGAGACAATAAGTGTATGGCTAGGTTTACAACAGTAGATTATCAGTAAATAAATCTGCAATTAGTTGCAAGGTTGAGTCCTTAAACCCGGATATGAATCAGCACTGTGAACTTCCAGTCACCTCGTCTCAAAGTCAACAAGTTTTTCTGAATAGGGTTTTTGGTCGAGGTTTAGCTTAAGAGATTTGCATTTTATTGTTCTAAGGTACACCAAATACATCAGTCAAAACCCTTCATGTGATTTATTAAGCTTTTCCTTGTCTAAAAGAAGGCCATTGCCAACATGGCTAGATGAAACTTCAATAGTTTTGGGAGAGCTTGATGTCATCATGCCTCATCATTTAATATTTAGAATATTTTTCTTTGAATAGAGGCAACTTCAAGGTTGCTTTTCCTGCAGAAACAAATCTATCTGAACTAAGAACAGCTGTCAAAGAACTCCACTTTACTTTGTGCCATCCACTAGCTCCTAGTTGCTCTCAGCTGCTTGTAAAAAACAACCTCTGATGGCTTTCTTCTCAGAGGTGGTTGAGTAAAGAGCTCCTGACACTCCTCCTGTTGAGAGAAGAGAGAATTATTCTGTTTGAGACAAGCTGTGAGGTTGGCCACTTGTTTGGATGTCAGAGTTTAAAAGTTCAGCAGTCAGACAGATAGAGGTTGAACTGGGTGGCGCTGTGAAAAAAGCCTCTGAGGCCAAGTAACCCCATGTGTGTACGTGCCAACATGTGCAGCCCTGTGCAGAGGCAAGTGTGACCCAGTTAACTTGCATCCCCCAAGCAGCAGACACTTAGAAAGACTCTTATCTCCTGTGAGCATCTGCAGAGTATGTGATGGGGGGGGTGGGGGGGTAAAGTCTGCGGTTATTCCTGCCTTTCATCGCGTCACAGCCTTACACAGCACCAATCCACTGACCTCAGGTTGACTTTTATGCTGCTGAAGATCACTAACTTATCATGTCACTTGGTTCTGTGGGACACTTTCTTATCAGTACACTTTATGAAAGCGTTTCAGACTCCCAGTCTTTAGCACAGAGACACTCTCAAACACGACAGATGTTTAGCAGGGGTGTACTCTGTGCTGCTGCAGAACTGCTCACAGTAATCAGCCCAGCTTCGCTATACAGCTGAAAAACCAGAGGTTATAAAAGCATTTGAGGATCTCACACATATCTGAACCCTTCCTGTATAACACCTGCGGTCTGTTTCTGGTTATTTCACTAGTGTTGGGTCACAGTGTTCCAGTTCAGGTCCAGGGCTGCTGAGAGGATTTGTCACCACAGCAGGGACACATCCTGCTGACCGAGGACTCAGAGGAGAAGTGTAGTAGTTTAATTTTACTCTGCCTGTTAAGGAAATCCAGCCTGCCATGCAGGTTCAGTATGAAAAAGAAAATGATTGAATATTAATGTATGTATTTTAGACATATAAACAGCACAAATTTGGTTATAAGGCTGGTTGACCTAACACTGATTCCTAATAGGTTGCACTTGATGACATGAGATGACAATGAAAAAATATTTAAATAATTAAGTAAATTGATCTTTCCCACTCATGTTGGATATTTGCATCATGTCAGCTCTAGAGGCTCAATTTAAAAGCTTCACAAGTGTCTGTTTAGACTGTAAACCAGGCAGAGTGTGAATGTGTTGCAGGTTGTTTTCCTCTCCTCCTCTCTCCTCTCTGTGTTCTCTCTCCTCTGGAGCCTGCAGGGTCTGCCCAGCCTGTTTTGATTTCGCAGCCAGTGAGTGGCAGCCTCGACCCCACCTGACCCCCCAGCGCAGCTTCTGCTGATGTCAGCGTCTTGCAGCAGATTGGAGCGTGTAGTTTTTAAACAAAGCCCCAGTCTCGGCCCCCCTGAGGGGGGCTCATCCACTCCTTTCCTTAAAGGGGCCACGCATCAATTCAACTAGTGTCTGTTTTTGTAACACTTGGATCTCTTTTATCCCGCTGCGTGCACTCCTGCTTTTTATTTCCATATCACATGGTCCTGTGCACATAAAAGTTTTAACATCAATTAGTTGTGTAGTGCTGGTTACATAAGTAAGAACAATCTCGAGGCAAAACACAAGTGAAGCCTGTGACGGCAGATAGCTGGATGCCGTGACTTGTCAGGATATCCTGCAATGCCCCCCTCTTGTCTGAATGAGCTCTCTGTGGAGGAGGAATGGATAGCATTATGAAACCTACTCATAACTTGTCCTCTTATCACCACAGTCTGTCTTCTTTCCCATATTATACACACTCACCACATTCATCAGATTTATTGGTCTTTTTTTTATCCTAGCCAGAGTTTAGAAAACATTATCTTCTGTTTGAATTTTCTTTCCTATCTCCAAGCTTTAAAGGTTAAAAAAGACTGAAAACAGCCCTTTGTGTTTAAATCCATGATGTGAAACAGACTGCAGCCTGCACAGGAACAGGTTAAAAACTGTGTAGCATTGCAACAGCTTGATATGTCTCCACAGTGAGTTTCATGTAAACATGCAGGTTTGTGACTGTTTTTTATGAGCTGAACGTTTGTGGTTTCTGCTTTGTGCTCTTTGTGCACTTTGTGTCTGTGGTCAGCACACAATTGGAAAAAATAAAACAGATACACACACACACTGTTACAGGAATCCATAACAGATATTAGTGCATCAGATTTTGCAATAAGCCGAGTCGTACAGGAGACAGCTTGCACAGGAAGAAGAAGTGGCTGCACAAAGGGAGGGCAGTTTGGTTAGGCCAGTATAAACATCCCATACACACTCACATGGACACGCTGAAGTCATGGTGCTGGCATGTTGCCTGCACCTGACCCAACTTTATTGCCCCTGTGTGCCCTCTTTGGCTGAATGTGCTGTGTGTGGAGGTTTTGTGTGAACAGCTGGGCTGAAGACTCCAGGCTCCAGGGGCCGGTCATCTAATATCTCCTGGCTGGCCCTCAGGTCTCCAGTCCTGGGGAAACACCATCCATAAAGAAGCTTTTATCTGGACAGGGCCCCTTTACATTGTGCTGCTAATAAAATGCAGCATAGACTTAAACTTTGTGTCGGCTTTGACTGTAGTCCAAAATCCCAGTTGTATTTTAGATAACAACTCTGGATCAAAAGGATGAATCATCTAGGGTTTTGCCATCTTAATCTTTCCATTATTTGTCGGGTTCAGTCTAACGCTCATTTCTCCAAATGAAATTACACATGATGAATCAGTTGTTCTACAGACAACTGACCTTCTCAATTTCCCTGGCAACAAAACAAGGACTTAATTCTAGCTCTGCAGCTTTGATGGCTTCAGAATTATTGCAGGCTTTCAAATGCAGAATGAAGCACATCAGTCAAGTCTGCGATCTTTACTTCATGCCCTTTCTAATTCAATCAGTCACCCAGGAATATTTAAGGAGCCACCATTTAAGTGTAATGTTACTATTGCACTGATCTCTGTGAATCAGATAAGAAGTCATTATCTAACACTGGCGCCACTGTCTGTGAAGCCACACAACACTGCTTACCATCTCATCATGAGATTTCCATTAGTTTTTGATTAAAACAGGCTTAGCACACATGTATCTGTAAAGGAGAGTGGCTGTATCACTGGCACGCATTTACAGGGATACTTTAAAGGGGAGCTATTATGCTCATTTGCAGCTCTGTATTTTTATTTTTTGACTCAACTCGAGTAGCTTTGCACGACTCAGGGTTCAAAAATACCTCATTTGTTTAACTCTGTCCTTTTATAAAAACTACACAGTACCTTCTTTTAAAGGCCTTCTTCTTAGAAGCTTATTTTTTTCTGATGTGCCACCTTCTGGAATTCCCCGACGGGCAGGCACACAGTGCACTGCAACGAAAGCTATGGTTAACTTGAAAAATATTAATGTTGCACTTACTGATTTCACTGACAGCCATAGCTAACACTTTTAGCGGTCCTATCAGCCGGCTTTGCTGAGTCCAAAAAACCTCCTCACAGCCATAGTTGATTAGGAACACTGACGCAGTTGACTGTGTTTGCTGTTAGCTAGCCAGCTCAGCCAGCCATGTAGCTAACATTCTCTCACTAGTGCTTTTTACACAGAGATAACGCAATAGCATCACAACAAAGTCCTTCTAAATGCTGCCTTTGGTTACTAACACTGCAGCAAACAACTTTGGCATAGTGCTGCCCCAGTGAGTGATTTCAAATAGTGTGCCAGCACTGTGGAACACAAGGAAGCATGACAGGCATGATGTGTCATACAACAGCGTTGGTGCAGAGTAAAACCTGTAACACACGTAACATATGTATCTTTAAACAATACGTAATGCATAATGTGGCAATAGCACTCATTTACTGTGCCTGATATATGAAGGTAGGACTTGTTCTCAGAGGGTAAGGAGCTTTTGCAAACTTGTTGTCATTCCAAGTTTCAAGTTGCTTTTCTTCTTTGAGTTAGCTGCTTTTGCCGGTTGATGCTTTTCAATCTCCCTCCAGTGCATACAGACATTGTTGTCAGTGCTAAACACTCCTGTGCCAGGGTGCCAGCTCCGATTTTAGCACAAGATATCCACCTTTGTACCTTGTATGCAGAGGTACAATAACAGCTCAACAGTCCTGCCTTGGACAGGCTGTGCAAATTAGGCTCCTGATGTCCAGGCCCGAAAACCTCCCAGCAGCCTAAAGCTCCAGTGTAATAAATAATACTTCCCAGATGCTCAAACTCCAAGTCTGAGTAAGTCAGCTGATAGGACCGTTAATGATAGCTGCACAGCTGACTGCATAGCTGTCTGTTCTGTGCTACTTCGGAAACATGGCAGCGCAACATGGCAAACTCTGTGGAACAGGATCAACTCCCTCTGTAGATAAAGGGCTCATTGTAGTCTAACAAAACCACTATGGTTGTTGTTTTCAAGTGATTTTAAACTCATGAAAACATATCTGTGAATACATTGTTCTATTTCTGCAAATAGATACTCCTTAATCCTACAAATTGAACCTTTAATGCAGTCATGATTTTTTTCTTTTTCACACAATGGATCAAATGACAATGTAAAATGTGAATGTGGCCACTCACAGTGATAAAAAAAAACAGAAAAATGATTCCCAAATCAGCAGTTCAAGTTTTAACATTTTTGAACACACTGTTTTGGTTTTCTGACCTATTGATTTACTTTCATCACTCTGACAGGGTCATCTTTGGTCACAGCATGCAGCTGTTTTCAGCTAAAAAGCTCTAAAAACAGACTCCATATTGCCTGCCCCCCACCCCCCAGCATCACACTGCAGACAGACACAGTTGGCGACTGGCTGGTGAGCATAGTGGTGCATTTAGTGTCGCATATTTCCCACAAGAGGTAGTAAAATAAAAAATAGCTCAAAAGAGAGCAAATATTGGACTTAGATATACCAGTTGACCAGAAACACAACTCCAAATGAATGTTAGTGTTGCTCCATATCTACCAGGTGTATAAATAGGAGACTTCTTGCTAACACATTTACCATATCAACATGAAGGGTGATAACATTTCAGTGTTGTGTTTACACCTTGTCTCCGCTGCTCCCAGGAGGACAAAAATCAGTTACTCTTAGTTTAAGAGAGAAATATCAAGACATGTACTCTTGTGCAGCCTCTACTGTGTTGACCAATGAGTTCCTCCACTTGTTTTTGGGGCAGACGTGCCTTCCATGGCAGCAGTTATGGAGTTTGGGGAGTGACACTTGACCTTTTCATCCCAGACTTGTTTTTCTAGCCTCCAGGACACTACTGCCTCATATACAACACATAACTCTCTTCTGTCTGTCTGCCCTTCTTCCTCCTGGCATCTCTCCAGTGCCTCAAGCCATCAAAACAGTCACAGGAGATGAATCTCAGTGGAGGCTGGCTGATTGTTTTAAATCCTAATGAGCTACTTTTAAAAGCAACACTTCCTGTCTTTCCTTCCCCGTCTTTCCTTTCCAACAATCGCACAGAATCCAAAATCAGTTCCACCAGACTATATTAAGGAAATATTAATAGATTCTTATAAAGTTAAAGCTTTTTCCTGCTGAAAACCTTCTTTTTTACTTTAATAATATTTTTTCATTGAACCTGTGCCATGCATTACCCTCGGCAGGACTACAAAAGAGCTTCAGAGGACTAAAGGGTGAAGCAGAAAAGGGATATGAAGACAGTTTGGTTGGGAAGGGTGACTGCCTTTGGCACAGACAAAGGAAATACTATCCAAGATTATAAATATGCCAGTGATTATAAGACAGATCCATTGTGTTATTTGGGACAAAAGGGCATTAAATGTCTCAGTGCTCTGAAACTGCAAAATGTGGACTGAAACACTGTTTAACCTTTCACCCATAAGAAGTTAGACTTTTCTTATGAACAGTTGTGCAGTTTTTCTGTTTGAAATGAGAGCAAAAAAAAAGGTTTATGTGACTTTAGAGGATGGCTTTATTGATGTATTTATGCACAGTGGGCTCAGAACTACTTTCTCATATTTTTTTTCCAGTTCTTATCCTGCAGCTGTGGTCTTTTATTGGCTCAACAAGCTGCTTAAAACAGCCTGTCACCGTCTGAGCACAATTAACATAATAAGCATCTAATATTGAGAGCCATTACAAGGGGGGCTGTTAAATGGCAGAGGTTGTAACCACAATGTGACTCAGCACACAGAACACACACAAGCAACACACACACACACATGTAGAAGCGCACAGCAGTAATTAAAGCGTCCAGCCCAGTACAGTGAGGTTGTACTGGTAGATTCATGTCCTGACATGTACCCTAACCTCAGCTGAGGGGGCCGGAGGCACGAATCCACACTTTAATAAGTCGTAACTCTGACACGCTGCATTGGCTGCAATCTGCTGCTTCTGGCAATAACCAGAGTGTGAATTAAGAAGAAAGTCAAATCAAATTTTTCAAAGGTATCCACCTTGAATGAAGTCACAGACAGACACCACGCTTACAGAGGGCTGCATGACTGACATACGCTGCTTTTGAAATAACTTCTTCTTTTGCACTTGTGTTGGCCTCCCTTCCAGCTCCAGCACAATGTGCAACATGAAAGCCAGCCACTTCAGAGAGCTTGTTGAGCTTTTAACTTCAACATGTGCCTCCTGAGACCTCCACTCACTGTCAGAGCGCTCAGAACAAAGCACACCATCCACACGGCAGGGGCTGGAAACATGCATGCAGCATGGTTTGTGTGTGAGTGTGTGTGTGTCTGTGTCTGTGTGGGGAGGGCATATTGCATTAATGCACAGGGATATTGTTTCATAAGGTTGCTGTTTATCCTTATTTGGTTTCTAACTTGAATGACATTGATTTAGGCTGCTGTGTTGGTGTTCAAACACCATTACACACAGCATGTCGGTCAGAGAAACTGTGTATTAGACATGACTCTTATCCATTTGGCAAGGACTTCATGCTTGTGGTATTCTAATTATGCATAATGATCCAGCGTAGAATAAACAAACCTGCACAGGTGTGCAACCCTCATGCATACATTAACGTGTCACTGCATGAAGACTTTAAATCAAGTTGATCTGACTTCTGAAGACAAAAGTTTGGGTCTACGGGAATAAAAACGTAATGTATGTACAATGTGCATGATGAAAAGCCTTTTTGTTTATCTCCACATCATACAGACCGTCTGTATATTGTTTGCACTGACTATAAATTATCTGGTGAAACAGTGGACAGTTAGAAGAGAAAAAAATAACTATGGCAAAGCTTGAAAGCAACACTGAGTCAGATGACTTTAAGCACACCTAACAAAACTGCAATCCATGCTTATTCAATCCAATTTGTCTTTTCTTTTATGTTGTCCTTGGCCTGGATGCAAACAAGTCTTCAAAGGCAGTAGTTGACCTATGTTCTGCCTCCTTGCACACACACTCTGCACCCCTAGCCAACACACTTTGGTTTTTCAGAATCTCCTTGAAGATGGACACATGAAAGACTTCTGTTGGCAAGGGTGACCTGGTCTGACCACTATGACTGGAACTCGTGTCTTTAAACAAGCTACTTCGCGCTCGAGGCTATGACTCGGCAGCGGGTCACCTGCCCCACCGCAGCCCGGGGGGGTGGTGGTGGTGGTGGTGGTGAGGAGAGGGAGGAGGGTTTCTTTTTTTCTACCCTCTTCTCACACACCTGCAGAGGAGCAATTTCCTTCACACTCCTCATGTTCCTGTACTCCTGTATCTTTTAGACATGAAGCTGAAGTCTCACCCCCAACCCCCACCCCCCTTAGCCCCCCCACCCCCTCATCCTTCTCTCTTCGCCTCATCTGGGCAGCATTAGCAGGGCCGCTGACACACATGGCTCTGATAGGCGAGAAGCAGTGTGGAGACATGTTAGGTGTGCCAGTGGAAAATTCTACCCTCAGCCTAAAACAGCAAAGCCCCCAAGGCCACAACAATACTGCCACCTGGCTCAGCTGAGCGTTTTGGACCGGGGGGCCGTGGCGGAAGATCAGTCCCAGAGGAATAATGTGGGAATTTTAGGAGGGAGAGAGGAAGAAAAGAGATACAAGACTTTGCTCCAACACAGTGTGCAGTGGAGTGGTGGAGGGAGCAGACAGGAGGTGGGTCCTGACCTGTCACTCAGGTTGATGCATTAATCTGCTGACAAGCCCAGCTGCTCCCACAGCTCAAACCTTCTCAAAGAGCCTCCGCTCAGAGCAAATTGGCCGTCCGCTCCAGTCAGAGCTGCCTGACTCAGATCTATGGGCTTAGCTGTTACCTGAGGCGAGTCAGGCCAAGAGGCCGCCTCCCTCCCAGCCGGTTCTCCTAAATTATAGCCTTGCTTGGTTCTCGCCTGAAGCCATGTGTGTATAGAAATGCAGTGGCTAGCTCATTGCTTTACACATAAACACAAGTGCAGGCAACAACACACAAAAAAACACAGTAAGAGAAACAGGGGCCCTATTTTGTCCACTTATCTTTGGACAGAGTGTTCCAGATCAGCAGCTCCAGTGGCCTTGGAACGTCTCCCCTCCAGACAAAGTTGTATGCTGTAATTATGCTGTAATATGGCTGCTAGCAGTAAATGCTCTGTGCTTAACTGTTCTATATTCCTAAAAGAAGACATCTTAGAAATTCCCACAACCTTCACACTCACGCTCGAACTACAGTACATATGGATGCGGTACAGTAAGTAAAAGCTATATAATGTGACGTTTACAAGCTTTTGTCCACACACAGAACACTGGATTTATTTGTGCTTGAACATCACACAGTGCAAAAGCCAAAAAAACTGTGTGGTTTTACTTAGCAGAGGAGCAGAAGCGTCAACAAATCTACAAAATAAACCTTTCACCCTAACTTTTCTCTTCAATCTCCCATCTATCACAGATTCAAATGTCTCCCCACATAGAATTTTGAGTGTGAATAAGACGGAGGGTTAATTAATATAACTCAGTATTTAATATAAATGCCAATGATGATTTCTGTTTGTTGCCCACTGGTGTTTTAATTTTAAGATTCTAAAACTAATTTCCTTTGAGGTAGTCAATATCAGCAGTCATTCAGTGTAAACTGGACTGTTATTTATTTTGCACTTGTGTTGCCACATTAATAGCTTTGCAACATTCAATATCACCCCTTTGATTAGATCTTATGGGAGGCCAGGACACTACATGATGTCACTTCTTCCATTTATATTCTTGAGGGAGACACTCCAGGTTATTCCAGTAAAATCACATCATCGTGAAACTTCCCTAAGTCATTACCCTCAAAAAAAGAATTATTTTTGGTTTTACTAGATTTTTGAAATTTTATTTTAAAACATGCAATTAAGTTGCTTGCTAATTATACTGAACCGAAATCTGAACATTGCCTTTTTTTGTTTCTTTCTGTTTTTGTTTCTCTTTAGTAGTACATAAATAAAGTCCAATGTAGAAACCTTCAGCATACAGATAGAAATAAAACTGCAAAGTTTGATGTTTCTAAGTGCTGTCCAAGCGGAGATGTTAGAAAACGGCTGTATAAGACAAGTACAAGACCTGTATTGTACAACGTCCGACAAAAGCGATGAATAGGTTAGAAGAATTACAAACATATTTCCGTGATAGTCAGAGGATTTCTAACAAAAAAGGTACAGTGTTTAGGATAATGGCGGACCTATTACAAGATATGGCCCTTCACTAGTCTGACTGTTTTGGGGTGGAAAAGCCAAAAATCTCAAAATCAACCACTACATGAAAAAAATTGTTTTACATGCAGCATCTACCTGATAGAATTCAGCATTTAAAAGGGTTTTTTAAAAGATTTTCTAAAAGATTTTTGCTCAGTGCATCATTTCAGTGAACAAATTCACGGCAGTTCAGAAGATGTCTTTGTATAAACTTCATACACAAAAAGTGACCAATTGACTCCTCATAGGAGTATGCTAAGGGCCTGCTATTGAACCACTCATGAATATCAGCCAGAGCCTGCCTGAGGGACAACACAGACTGTCATCCATAAGACTTACAAGTGTTAAAGTGGCTTCTGAAAATCTCTTTTCCGTAATAACAGATAAATATAGGCTCAACTAAATGTGTAACAATTTTCACAACTGCATCTGTAGTTGTTCTAGAATAATTTTGTGTTTCTCTTCAAACTGTGCTTCCTTAATCGTATTTTACAGGAAAAAAAGTAGTTCATCTCTGACATGTTTATTCCCAGTTGGTAAGAGGCCTGTCATTAGGCTGTCACACTTGTCTCCCAGTTTTGTCCCCATCATTAACCTAGGGAACAATTTACTGTGTTTTACGTGACATTGTATGTGTGGTCACACTTATGTGTTATTCAAAAAAGGGACATTCCATCCATTCAAACTTGAGTGCAATTGAATTGTGTTTGATTGATCTGTCAAACCATCAAAGTATGTAGTTTCACCAAAAGAGATTGGAGATGTTCAAACCTGCAACAATAATGATTTTTATTCATGCAGCAACTGATTTCAGAAAATATGTACTGACATAAAATTCAACCCCAGCTGTCATGTGGATTGTGGAGATTGCAGGTCATCACATTTCAGCACAAACACTAGTTACAGTTACATTACACTTGTTTAGCAACACTGAACACTGCACAACCCACAGAG
Organism: Acanthurus tractus; assembly: GCA_029783725.1. Classification (NCBI taxonomy): domain Eukaryota; kingdom Metazoa; phylum Chordata; class Actinopteri; order Acanthuriformes; family Acanthuridae; genus Acanthurus; species Acanthurus tractus. The sequence continues at coordinate 14,882,580 of JAQNCA010000007.1, read as the reverse complement.
CACATGGTGATGACGTCATGTTTTGTTCTTACAGGAGGCCTCTATCTGGCCCAGGATCTCTAACTATGTACTAAATATTGGTATAAGAAAAGCCATGGTGTTAAATTAGTCACAGATACAACTACACTGAAATGTTACCATTGTGTAATTTCTCCCCTCTGCAACAGTTTTCCTTGCTACTACCACAATAGGTGTAATGTTGAGTTATTCAGTAACTTCTCGTGGTGGGATCACTTCTGCAGTTTGTTTTCTTATGCCCAAAACCATAGTAAATGTTGACTATTATATTTTTGTACTTTGATTTCACGGTTACAACTTTCACAATACTCATGCCATGCCAATAAAAACAAACTGGAGGCCTTGTGAGAGCAGTGAGAGTAAAACAAAATCTGTTTCTAGTCCTAATGACTTAGAGTTATCCCCTGTCGTTGGCTTAAATTATATATTTGCACTATCACAGTGAGCTTCTGCATGGAAAAGACCATGATCTGCTGTTTGGGAGTTATTGTTATTGTTGGCACCTGATAAGATTCTTCCCAAAGTTACATAAACAGTCCAATAAACCTTCAACTCACAACAAAGCTGTGTATTACACAGTTGAAGTTTGTAAAATATGTAAGCTAATGTTAAACTCAAATATATCGAGAGTAAAGATAACATCTGTTGCATAAACAATGCTAGCTACTTCAATGAGATAGCTAAAGAAACATGTCATTACACGGTAAATCTACTATCACCTTTTAAAGTTGAACTGATGTGTGCTTAACTTCACACTTTCAGAGTTTAGTTGTTAGATAACAGCCTGAGTAAATAACTGACTTGATAGCAGGCTAGAGAGCCACAGCACTGAAACCCTGATTAGTCACATAAGGTTTACAAATAGTGGCTAAAGACTTGCTAAACAAGTGAATAAGTAGGTACAATGTAGTCAGAACCAATATATATGTTGTGTTACTTGTAAGGAAGTAAGTGTATTATTTGGTTTAATTTAAGAGCTTTATGTATAATAACCGGTAACAGTACTCTACTATTTATTACTTGCTGATATTCTTAGCAAAACTATAGCCAGCCAGCATTTAGCATTAAGCAAATACTAATTCAGAATGTGACTGACTTTCAGCAGATCTTTATCTTAAAACCTGTACTAAATACAACAACAAAAAAAGGGAAACGATGATTTGAAGAGAAATGAAGTACAGGCCAAGTCAAAGATGTTCTTGACTTATAAGAGGAAACTAAAACCGAAAACTTCCCACCATTAAAACTTTTCAAATACTTAGAACTCATTTCACTTGCAAAGCTCATTTCACTTCAAAGCCCTTTACACTTCCGAAAGCGTCATTTTTTTCTTTGAAATGCGACTGTATGTTCCTTAAATCAAATACCAAATCCTGCACTTTAACTGCACTGTAAATGTAAACAAGAGTGAGAAGGAGAGACAGTGGATGAGAGTAATGGGGACATAAAGACACAGAGAAGAGAGAGAGATGTCACTGATGGAGACAGAAGGAGTGTGTGTACAGTCAGCGTTCTCGAGGTCTGGTGTCTTTGATGTCGACCGAGTAGTGCCCACATGTCCAGCCCCTCACTGCCAGGAAATTACAACTCTGTCCCCCTGGAGTCCCGCTGACTGCTGGGAGAAACGCTCTCTGTTTGATGTTCTAAAGCGGGATCTCTAATGCAATTTAGCCTTTCATCTCTTCCCTTCTCTTTTGTCTGTGATTCATCCAGACTCTGGCAAAGTTGCCGACATTTTCACAAGTCAGAAGTAATATAATGCTGCTCCATAAAATAAACACCTTGTGAGACAAAGAGAGAAATGCAACTATAAACAGGAGGATATGGAGATATATGTGTCACCTCTGTGGCTTCAGTTATAAGACATCAGTGATGGTCATTTGAATACATTTTCGATATTTGATCAAATATGTAACTACTGTTGACCAAACATTTAGTAGCTGTTCTGCAACTTTTATCTTCTTACATATTTACATCTATCTATTTACAATCTGTTTTCTGAGCTGTTTAAAGCTGCTAAAATTGTGCTGACAATGAATCAGATGACATGTGTGACATTACAAGGGGTCAAATACATACACATGTATTTGACATGTATCTATTGAACAGTTCTAGACCATCCAGCTATTTTTGACTACTATTTTTGAGCAGAAAGCTACATCCACAGAGCATATATCTTTTAGGTTACTGCTGGGTTTTACTGCCTAAAACTGTCTTGGTTAGGTCCTATTGCTGAATTAGCATGGCAGATATAATGGTTAGCTATTTAAGGAAAAAAAAAATCAATAAACTCAATCTAAACTCCCTGTCCAGTGCCAGTGAACAAAACTTAGTGTAATGAATGCTACTGTTTTTCTAAGGCCCATTTCATACAGAGATCGCGCAAACACCTGCACATCAGCTGTGACAAACAAAACAGCATCAGCACATAGTGTGGTGTGGTGTATGACATGAGCCTCATGCAGCACAGACAGTGATTTGGCTCTGTCACCACCTCAGAGGTGAAATAACATAACTACAAACTTAAAACAGTGACAATATGTTAATATTGTGCTTAAATTCAATTTACTTTACTCCATCCACAATTCTATAACTCAGCAAACTCCACCTACCAGTGAAATGACTGAAAGCCCCTTAAGATTTACTCACTAGAAAGTGAGGTGAGCATGTTTTGTCTGTCTTATTTGCTAAGGTTAAACATTAACTTTGCACCCTTACTGTGTTACTATATTTTGGACACTGTGATCTATCACTTACTGTAGGTTTATTTCTGGGCTAACCTTTCAACTTGTGGCTGTAACTGTTCTGCTTTTAATATTATTAACTGACCATGCTGACCTTGAAGTGGTTGAAAATGCAACACTCCTTTTCCCTTTCCACTCTTGACAAGTGCAGCTCTTTTTTCCTCAGAGCCTCTGTTTGGACCATAACTCAGCGGATCTGCCAGTGTTCAAACTCAGGATCCAACATCTGTCTTCTTTCTATTGTGGAAAAAAAAAAAAAAAAAAAAAAAAAAGGTTGCCAAGGTTTTGATTTTTAGGGGGCTCTTTTAAAATTTTTAAACCAAACAAAAAAAAAAAAGTGGG
>JAQNCA010000007.1:14832716-14874724 GCA_029783725.1 Acanthurus tractus | reverse complement strand
CACACACACACACACATGTTACCAGAGATTAGAAAGGCTGGCAAGGAAAACTAAGATGGTGCAAAATTTTCACCAGGCCTCATGGAAAAGGTTCATCCTGTCATCATGTGACAGAGTTCACATGTTTTGTGAGGGCTAGTGCTTCAGCACACAGTGCTAATGTCATAAATAGTAGCTTTTGTTTATACTGCTGTCTTCATTTGGTGTCTTTAAGTGTGAGATCTAAGTTGCTGTCATGGGCTCTAAGCAGGATATAAGTACAAGTTAATTTCAGTTTTAATTTTGCTCAGCATCAAATAACCAAGTCAGCAGCTACTTTGTCAAACTTTAAACACTGAATTTGTTGTTTTGATTTGTTTTGTTTGTTTTGTTGTCTTGAGAAGCTTGTGTAGACCAAACAGGAAGTGAAAGAGGCATTGCTTCAAGACAGTCATTAAGTACCAGACACAAGACTCCAAATGAAGGTTAATATTGCCAAACAAAATTATTTGCTAACTTGCTAGCCAAAATAAGTTTCTAGGGGAGACTTGTGATGGACTGCAACAAGCTGCAGGACAAAAATAAGCTTTCTTGGAGCATCACAAACTTGGTTGCCATGCTAGTTGCTGTAGCATACTCTTTGTATTGTAACTGTTTCTCCCTCCTCCACGTCTGCCAAACCAATCATTGTTGCTTGACATAAAAGCATTGCTACAAGTGCTCCAGTCTGGTCCAGATTTAAAAGCCTTGGCTTTTTGCAAACTACAGAGAGATTTACCTTGGAGTGAAAGGCTTATTTATCATTACATGAACTGATTTGGCAATAAAAGACATCCATTTACATGTAAAGGTCCCACACTACATCTTTAATCACTGTTACAATATATTCAGAAAAGGAAACAACAAAGTGACATGATTAAAATGGTGTTACAGCAATTTGTTAGCTAGAATATTTAATGAAGTACTTTTTTATCTGTTTATGAAGATAAATCTCCAGATTACTCCCTTGATTTTTTTTGAAAACATGGTATATCACAGTATTTTCTTCCTATTAGGCTACTATCTAATATGGCCTTTATATAACTTTTGTGAGTTATATCTTTCATAACATTATTTCATTTTGTCTGGTGCCATTCGCTTTGTTTGACCCTTTGGGTTGAGGCTGTAGGAGCCTGAAAGAGGAAAAATGGGAACAGTTAAAAAGGATTTTTGTTGTGGGTTAGTTAACAGTGGGTGCATACATACTTAAGAGCATACACACAAATGTACACAAGCATTCATTCACACAAATGTGCACACTAGCACTAACATACATTGAAACAGTTGAGGGCCTATTATACCAGCCAGTAATCACTGTCCCATTAGGAGGCTTTTGGCCTCAGGGGGTTGTTTTAAAAACCTTAATCCTTTGTCCCAGCAGGGTGTTTTTGCTGGCCACTGCCCAGCATCCAGGTGATGTATTATTGGAGGGCAGTGGATGCTATTTGTTCTGTGTGTGTGTGTGTGTGTGTGCATGTGTGTGTTTTTGTAGCTCACAGAGTCTCTCATTGGAAACTAGCCAGCTGACAGCATTTGGCAGCACCTGTTGAGTCTTTGTGTAAAAACTTTCTTGAGCCAGAGAACCAAACACACTGTGTAATTGTTGTTTATATCAGACACAATCTGCTACAATGTGCACGATTTGCAGCCGGATGAAGATGAATCTCCATGTTTGAGTCATTTCGGAAAACAAAAGCATTTTGGGTTTTTTTTTGTCCTTCGTTAGCTCTTCTACTGCCTAATTAAAGTGTTAGATTAAAGCAGCCAGCATGACTCAAGAGCAGCCATCTCATCCCGGCTTCTTTTGATGGACAAGATCCGCCGCTTTAATTACCGGTCTTCATTCATTCATGTTTCACTCAAATTGCCCCATGGTCACATGATAGGGATTATCCTCTACTCGTGGTCATGGTTGGTTGTTTGAAGATCACACAGCTCTAGAAGCACCGATCACACAAAAACACCAAGTGAAAAAACACTTTCCCTCACCAGCTTCATCTCATCAACACATTCTACTGGTGCAACACAAAATCTTTAAGAATTCAAAGTTATGACAGATTAGAACTTTTTAGCTTTGTGCCATTACTCAAAGTGCATATTCATAAATTCCAGACTCATAAATCAGATATAGAGAATATAAATATAATCCTGATTTAAAAACTCATGTCGAACGTACATCGTACACAATAGAAAATTGATTATCCATATGGAATAATTCCCTCACTGACCCCTCTGAACTTTGGATTGCTTCTCTGAATCCAAGTTTATCAGCTGCAACTCTGCTCTTCTGTATGCAACATCAGATCCTTCAGGAAAACAGATGCAGTAAGTCCATACATTGGTCAGTGCTTAGGAAACCAAAGAGAATGATTGCTCCTTGGCAGTGCGTCTGTTAATGAAAACCATACACAATTCCTCTGGCCAGGAAGAAGATGTGCAGTGGAAACAGTAGATGAGCATGAGGCTGTGAGTGATACATTACGGCCTAACCTTGAGGGACTGTTTGGCTGACAGTGGGATCAGAAAAGTGCAATCAATGCCACATGCCGCAAGGAGCAAATGCATGCAGAGTGGGAATCCATCACATCTCCGTGACAAGACCGTCTTAAAGTTATGTTTCTGTTAAGAACTGTCCTGATATGGGGTTACTGCGTGTGAATGTACACATGTGCGCTGAAGCAGAAATGCAAAACAAGTGGATTTTTTTTCTTTTTTTTTTTTTTTAAATGAGGGAGGAAGGGAAATTAAAGCCATGTGTTTGGGGCATTGCCATGCAGCAGAGGGTGCCGGGAAGGAGAGATAGCAGGCGGATTTTGCAAGCATGTGCATTGCCTCAGCGTTTTTAATCAGGGAGAGAAGTGACAAGGAATTAAGGCTGAAGGAGAAGAGATGCTTTAGGGGAGGACGGCCTGGCAGGCTTTGGTCATGGGGATGTGGATATAAAGTTTAACATCCACAGCTGTTTTATAGTGCCATTTACAAGAGAGCAGGTGTAAGGCTATTCAAATCTCCCCTTACTTGTAAAATAACATCTGAATGAATTCCATGGCCGGTTAGTGTGACGACAAACAAGGAGTTAAAGCGAGGCAGTAGCAAGTGAAGACGAGAAGCAGGGAGGAGTGGAGGAGTTATCTCTGTAGGTTAGAGGCTACTGCTGCAAGAGTTGAAACACCTTAAATTCACAAAGTTATCTGTTGTTCTGCTCAAAGCTGGACTCACATCTCAGTCGGGGATGTGAGTAATTAAATGTGCTCCCTCAATTTTCTGCACAAATGCATGTGTATCTCCCCGCACACAAATCAACGAGGCAAGTGGAGAGAGGCAGTCCCTCTCACGCAAAGAGCTGGGATTGTGTCAGCGCATTGGGCATCCTGCCAAAAGGAGTGGAGGAGTGAAAAAGTTTAGGTGGGGGAGGGGCCCACAGGTGCCGAGACTTAAGCCTGGGGGAGGAGTGGAGGGAAGAAAAATCAGGGAGAGGCAAGTGGCTGCATTTGGAAAGCAGGAGAAGGAGGGAGGGAGGGAGCCAGCGGCTCTCCTCCAAGCCGCCTCCCCAGGTCTGTTATTCTCCTGTAAGGATGGGCAAATGAGGGCCAGCGCACATTTTTATGACTCCATAACAGCAAATGGCCTCAAACGGTACAAGGAGGCCAGCGGCACGCCAAGGCCTCTGACAGAAAAGGCTAGAAGGGAATGGCGTGACATCCGAATGTGTCAACAAAAGGAACTGGAGCATTTTTCTAAAGATATCCGAGCCATGACATATGCTTGCCTGCTGCATGATAAATGCTTTCCGTGAGCTTTTCCAAAACGTGTGTGAGACGAGCAGGAAGAAATCTCAACATAAAAAAGGGGTGTTTTGATGTACAACGTGCGAAGATTTCTTTTTATTTCGACTATTGACTTTCCTGAACAGTTTTCGCTCACTTCTCTGTCCTCCACTCACATACGCACACATGCAGACACACTAAATTAGCTCCTTTCAAATAGAAAGAGAGAGGGGGGGGGAGAAACATGCTGGCAGATTGTATTTGCTCAGCAGAATTTAATATGAGTGAGCTGGAGGTGCTTTTCTTCTGAGGCCAATTCCCTGGAGACACATCCATCTCTGGGAGATGGTTGGGAGGACAATGGAGGACTGCCCCCAAGGCTCAGCCCAGGCGTGCTTAAACACACACACACACACACACACACACACCCATACACGCACGGAGCATGATTGCACACACAGATATCAACAGTTGCAAGCACACACATAAACGTGCACACAGATGCACTTATTCACACAAGAGTAGTGCTCAGACAGAGGCCGCCTTGTCTGACAACAACTACAGACTTGGTCAAACAGTGGAGGGAGGAGGGAGAAGGGAACTGGGTGAAAAAAGGAGTTGAAAGGGACACTGAGAGGTAAAGATGTGCACTTTAAAGTAAATGGGTTACTTCAGTGCAAGGAAACAAAGACAGAATTGGGGAAGAGGAGGAAAAGAAAAGTAAGAGGAGGTTGTAGTAATCAGTGATGCCCCGTGACAGACCTGTCAGACTGAGGAAACAGCATGTTTTTATATGCAGAGTTGTGGAAGGCTTGCCAAGCAGCTTGTGCTGCATATTTGCCCCAACACTTCACCTATTATCGTCAGAGGCTGTCGATCCTCTCAGGTGTCAGCTGACAGCCATGATAACAATGAATCTTATTCTCTAAAATAAAAAAGAAAACTTTGGAACCAGAAAAACATGAGCTACTTGCAAAACTCCAAAAGCAACGCTCCTCCAACTGTAGCCCGCAAACTTCCCTCAGCATGTTAAAACCAACTGCAACCTATTATACAAATGTGATATGTAGTTTAGGGAATTGGGTAATTGTGTTTTGGTTAGTTAGTCTAAAAAGTCGCGTAATCACTCTAGTGCGAACCCCTTGGAGAATTCTTGCCCTGGAACAGCCCCTAGCCTTGCTTAGTTCATTTCCTGTTCCTAGCGGAGGCAATAAGGGATAATAAGCCCTATGCTACGCTTACTACCCTTGATGATGTGGTCACGCTACCTCACTAATGTGGCAATCAGAGGAGAGCGAGAGAGACGAGGCAAGACAGCAAGCTATCTCACTAAATCCCCTTCTCATGGGATGGATGTGACAGATGCAGAGTGGTTCCTCTGGAGAAAACTAGGAAGACTGCCTTGAAAACATGTCATCAAGACCACAAAATGCAATGCAACCGAAAGAGATCGCTCATCTTCTTGTCTGGTGTGGTGTAGTGTGGCACAGAGAGCCAGTCAGATATAAAGGCAGCAGTCCCCTGAGGAATATTGGCAAGACAGGCTGTTCTCGACGGAAACTTGAAAAGATCATGTTTCTTGGCCAAAGGGGCTCCACAGTGCTGTCAGACGATTCTGACGGCTTATGAAGAAGGATGAGCAGGAGGTAGCAGTGTAAGTCACCAAACCTTGCATCCCATAAAGTCACAAACTCTCATTTTGAGTCTCTCAGAACAATGACAACAAGCTATAACATGTAAAATCCTGCTGAGGCTGGTGAGTAAAACATACTCCAATAAAGCGTGATTTCACTGAGACCAATAAAACGGGGGATGTGAGTGATTCATATTAAAATCTTGCAGCTTGAACCAAACTTAAATGTGATTGCTACCACAGCTTCACTCCCTCCCTCCCCCACAGCACTCCTCAAATCATAAACAGATCCTCAGTTATTCCACAAACAGTGGTGCAGCCTGGGTCACATTTACCCCAGCCTGGTCGCAGATACCCATGACCAACCTTATTACACACTTACCCAATTACCTAGTGAGACTGGGCAGGTGGGGGGGGGGTGGTAAAGGGGCACACATGGCACACACACATATGCGTGCGTGCACACAGGGTCAGCGGGAGGCTACAGGGGTCGTCAAGTGCGAACGGAGTGCGGGTTGAAATTGACAAAGTGCATTGGGTTGCGTCCAGGCCTGGCCTCTTCCCAGCTGGCTTAAGGCCATGATACAGGTGCCACACTTGATCACCACCCAGACCTCTCCACCCTTCACCCCTCCTGCATATCGCTCTCCAGCTAATGTGAGCCTCCACAACAGGTGCAGTAGGTTAGGCTGCAGGCCCTGACATGCGAGGAAACAGACTGTTGTGAGCCTTCCTTCCATCAGCTCCTCTGTTTTGCTTTTTTTTTTTTTCCCTTCTTTTTTTTCCCTCCACCTCTTCTCTTCCCAACAGCCCTGGGGAGCAATCGAGAGGTCCAACCTGAACGTGTAACCCGAGCACAACTCTTCTCTGTTGTGCAAGGATGTTGAAAAGAGGAGGAGAAAAGTGGAGGATCTGTTGCACAGAAGATTGGACAGCTCTGCAGTTAATTTGTTTGTGTATGTGTGTGAGAGAGAGTGTGTGTGTGTGCTTATGAGTACATGGTGTATTTTGGAAGCAGTAAATACATAATTAGGCTGCAAAATGATTTCTTGCACCATGGCTTGCAGTGGTGTATGAAATGTCTCACATGCTGATAGTTAAACGGCAATGCGTCCATCTGTCAGTGTCTAGTAAAAGTGACAATGTAAAAATGCAGTTTAAATAGGTGCTTATTTAACTTTGCATGGACATAAATATGATAAAGCTGAAGCTCTGGTGCAAAGTGTTCTGAAAAACAAACCTAACAACTGACATTCACAGCGACGGCTCTCTCTACTGTATATTTGCACAGGAAAACTTTGCAGTCTACTGCATTTCATTATGAGAAATCCAGATGTGCTTTTTGGCTGCCAGTGAATGTCTTCAGCTGTGTATGACACTGTTGTTGGCTTCCCTGCACCGAGCGCAGACAGAGAAACGACGCCTCAGGGCAAGACTTTCTGCTCTCTCTCTCTTCCTCTCCCTCCCTCTCTGCCATCTCTCCTTTTTGCTGATCTCTCACTCCTTTGTCTCTTTCTTTCACCCTCCTCCACTTACTCACACTTTTGCACCCCTCTTGCCTGTCACACCTCTCATCTTTTTTTTTAACCCTCCTTTCCTCTGTATTGTCCAGTCTTGCTTTTCATCCCTCTCTCTTGCTCTCTCTCTCTCTCTGCCACTCTTATCACATCATCTGCTCACGGAGACGAGGTAGTCACATCATCTGAGCAGTGACAGGTATCAGAGGGCACGTGGGAGATGGCTCCAGAAAGTCTGCCCCTATACCTACTGTGACTGGCTCCCCTTCTTTTCCTTTTATTCCACACACATCGCACACACACATACACACACATACACTTAGTCATTTGCAGCCTGCATGGTCGACCTGTCATGCAAAATGCCAACTAAGAAATTAGTCAGTGGAGTCTTGAGGGTTCAAAGAGAATAAGTTGTTGCAGTTATCTGTCGAGCCATACACACTACATGAAGTTTGTCATGAATCACACACCTTAAGGCTACAGGACTGATATCACAGATTTATAGGCAGAATCAGGCTCAGCGCTTCTTTTTGTCTTTTCTGAAGCTCAGAGAAGAAATGGGGGAAAAGGTTAAGATTTAATTGCCTTAAGGATCACAAAGAATTGTCTTCTTTTGCCACACAGAAAAAACAGCTACACCTGAATCTAGCTACACAGTGGAAGGAGGTGGCTCACAGATGATAACCAGGACGATGACAGAAAAAAAAAAGTTTGTGGTGTGAATTTATTGATTTTCTGATGAAAACATTACTTCACAGCTGACTTTATGAACACTTGTGAGCTTTCACACTCTTGGAAAGTCATTGCTCTGTTACTCTGTAGGATCACTGGAGGACAGCGCTGAAAGTTATAACACTTTGACAAATGATCCTGTACTCATTCTTGACCAGACTCATCAATAATCATCCCTCTGTGCCATAAACATAAATTCTCACTTTCTTTTTTGCAGTTTGCAGTGACCTTAAAGAAACCCTAACTATCGGATAGTTGTATCATCCTGCCCTCTATTGATCAAAACATGCAATTGCAAAATGAGTTTGTTCACAATTGAGTTGAATTTTCCTTTTAGCATCTCTGTTTTACCAGGAACGACTATTTAATTAATGTTTTTGACCTTGTAAATTTGACCTCTCACCTAAAGCAACAGAGCTTGCATTTTAGAGAAAGCATGCAAAACCCTATGATCCTCATCAGGTTGGATAATGGTGGGAAATGCCATTCACAAAAAGCAGGATGCATCAGAATTCACCTTCACAAGGCCTCGCCTCAGTAGTTCGACTGACCTCGACCAGACAGGTCAGCTGTCATGGCTGTTGTCGAGCTGCGCACTGAATCAGATCAGACGCAGATGACAGAGCACCGTCTAGACGCAGAGCGGACCCCTTCCTAGTATTGTTTGTTGGTGGTTAGTGGTGGGAGAAAAACAGGAAGAGTGTGTGACTAAGCCAGTAAAAACCTTGGCCCAGGAGGAATAAAGGCTTCCTGCCCTTAGATGTTTCTCCTCACACATAAGCTGATTGGCATGCAGGCATAAATATCTTCGAGTTGATGTTATGTGTGATAAAATGAGCATGAACAGTAAGGCATGAGGCGCAGTTCTACTTTTACTGCACTGCCTACATAATACCACATGGTGGCAGCACCACATCAGAAAAACTAACTTCAACAACAGTTTCCTCTTTCTCTGTGGCACTTCAGCTCACATCCTGTTTCTCTCTCTTTTTAAATTTTGGTTTAATGATTAGATTTGTTTTAAAGGACAGATTTTTTACAGCCCTGACAAAAACCTATGGTGGCCACAACACGTTGGCTTTTTTAATGATTTAGCCGCCACTATAAGGGCTTGTTTTATATTTCCTTTCCCTTTTGTTACTTTCCTTTAGTCTGTATTTGAAGTGCATGCATTCTTCTGCCTCCATTTTTCTCCATTTCCCAGTGTTGTCTGAGTGTGATGTTCAAGGCTTTTAATCTGGGACAAAATAAATACACAAAATAGTGTTAAACAGGCCCGATAATCTTATAGAGGAGGATAGGAGGAGAGTTCACAGAGAATGAGGGCAGAAGCATACGGGGAGGTAATTTGTGCAACAAAAGTAGGCTAGACAAGCTCAATCTGGACCTGACAATCACATTGTCATTCCCGTGAAGAAATAGTTTGACATTTTGGGAAATATGTTTATTTACTTTCTTGATAAAACTGTTTTGACTGTAAAGAAACTATTGGCAACAATTTAGCATTGCTTAGCATAAAGAGTGCATATGGAAAAGAGCTTGTCTGGCAAGAACATGAATTGTTACTGTACATGTTACTGAGCCTAAAAAGGTGCTGGAAGGGAGATTTTGTTACCTTTGAAAAGAACACTCTACTTCCTGTTTGCTAAGCTAAGCCAACCAAATGCTAGTTCATACTGAACAGACAGAAATGACGGTGGTACTGACCTTCTCACCTCCTCATCTCCTCTCAAGAAATAAAATAATCATACAGTATATTCCAAAATGTTGGATTTAAGGCACCTTTTCTCACCGCTCTCTCCCTTACCAGGAAGTGGCATTTCAACCTGTATATATCTCTGATGTTTGTCTCATACATCAAGTAAACTTAAAGTTTATGGATTCTCAGAAGTATGTATACAGCACATAACTTGCACTCTCTCTCGTCATTCGACCTGTATCTACTTTCCTTGGGCCCATGTGACTGCAAGCATGCACATGCCGGCTATGGTAATGATGTCAAGTCGATGCTTTACCTTCATAAAGGTCAGAGAACTCGCACATTTCTCACATTCTTGCTCCTGCCGTCTGTCCTTCCCCCTCACAAAGACAGGAGTAAATCTGTATCCCAGACATAACATTAAGCAGTGATCATTTTCCCCTCGCAAGGTGGTTGTTTCACCTCAACGTCTGAGTTAGTGGCACTGTAATTACGGCAGAATTCACAGCTGAAACACAGGTTGTGACATTCCTCTGCCAGCTGGAGGTCTGCCTGTAAATCAAACACCTTTACCTGAGGATCCTCCCCTTGAAGCCCCCAGAAAAACTCTAGAACCGTCTATGTATCGTTGCAGGTGCGTGCAGATTGAAAGCAGCATGTGATGTGCTTTAATCAAGGAGGCGAAGCGTGAGGTGGTGGAGTTAATATATTCTGCTTATAATTTATGAGAAGTCTTGTTAGCTTGATTAGTTTTCACTGAATAAACATTGCGGATGATTTGAGATGATGAGCTCATATTTGATGAGTGAGAGAGTAATCAGTTAACATATTTTGTTTGCTTATTTTCTTATTGCTGTCAGGGTGAGTGAGTTTATGTTCAGTTGTTCTGAATTCATAAGGGGTAAAATCAGGTGTTGGTTGTGAGGCGTGCCTTACAAAACATTTGATAGCATGTTACAGCTCAAAAACCTGTTCTGTCCAAGACAAAATCATTGTTGCTGTGTATTTCTTAATAACAATGTGAGTCCAAAAATTACAATAACAAAATAAAGAAAGTGAAGTGGAGTCACATAACCTTCGACCTGTCCCCTTTTGTCATCCTTACAATTGACTTGAATCCTCAGTAAACCAGAGGAGAAGAGAGCAGCCCTCTTCTTTTGAAAAAAGTGTGTAACAGACAAGAGAAACGTGGACAAAATCTCCATCAAGGAAGAAAATTACTACAAAAGGTTTGGATGGCTAAAAAAGATTGATGAGACATAATGACGCATGTGACCCACTCACAGAGGTCCAGTTATGATATTAGCTGGGAAATTAATTTTTAATTTTTACAGTACAGGTAAGCTACACTACAGAAGAGATTGGAGAAATCCTTCTACACTAGTTAATGTTGCTTCTCTTTCAACCTTTACCCGAACAAACCATCAGACTTTTTTATTTGGTAATTTAGCAAAGAGTTACCTACATATAGCTGCGGAGAACATATCACAGAAATGAAGCTCAAAACCTTTTATTTTCTGTTTGCTTTGCTCACTTGATGGAATATTATTCATCTTGCAAGCTGCATTGGCAAAAACTAAATACCAACTTTGGCTAGAATGGGGGGGGGGCTAAACACAGCCGGATTAAATCAGGGCTTTTTCTAGTGGAGACTTTGAAATGGTGTCTATTGTTTGCCTGCCAAGGTTTTGTTCATGTCTGACACCATGGTTCACATTGAACTTCCAAACAGCCTTCCATGTTGGTTAATGTCAACTTTTAACCAGGGCAAACTGAACTTCAGGCTCAGTGAAGCTTGTGTTTAAGAACCATTCATAAACTCACACCTAAGCACAAGACAGATTCAGTTCATCTGCATGATGAAATACCTCCAGCTCAACCTGCTCAAAGAAGTTTATGACTAGGTAAAAAAAATCTGGGTTACAGCCTTACATTGTACTCAGTTGTGTAACTGTACACATGTTCAGACGTCTGACTAATTCTTTGTATAAGAGAGCAGATTACACTGGCCAGGTGTTGTGGGAATGGGACACAAGAGTTCTTTTAGGCTTCATCCACTGAGGAATTCACCATCAGTGCTTAGATTTGCAGATTAAAACTTCTGAGGGGTCCACTTAACGTTCCGCTGGAGCACGACAGAGGTGAGCAAGTATGCCACTTATGATTGTCAAACAAGCTGGTGGCCGTTCGCTCCCCAAGGTCACAAGATCTCACAGTACAAAAGGATGGAGGGAAAGGGAGAGGCCCAGAGTCGGGCATAATCTGCAGCCAGTGGATTTCAGCCATGACTGTAGGAAGGGTCCGCGGTGACTCATAATGACTCTTGATGCCAATCGAACCCAGAAACCTTATGTGTCATTAAAGAGTGTTGATGTTGTTGGTAACAGAAGATGTTGTAAGCCGACACTGTGTCTAGCAGAGTTAAGAGTCATTCTATTAGCACTAAAAGGCTGGCAAATACTCTGTTACGTTCTCTGTGGCTGATAGGTGCTCCAAAGACTGCATGAAAGCAGTCCACTACGGCTTTATTCTGACGGGAAATTAATTTTTACACCTATTTTCATGTCAATTAATCCAATAAATGTTAAGACATTTGACACCAAATTACAAATGTTAACCCTAAAATGGTGCTGAGGCACAGTAGCCCAAAGTTATTAAGATACACAAACCCCTTTTCAAACTTAGGTCCCAAAGTATTGCTGCAACAAAGGCTTACCATTACACCAGCCTTGCTTTTTCAAACCGAACCAAACAAAACTGGCTTAATGCAGCCCAAGTGTGCTTTTTTTTGGACTCAATGCCAGCATCCTGAGAGCAAAAGGCAGGATGTAAAACATGACAGCATCAGCATATAGCGTGACGCAAACAATAAACATCGGGCTCCACTTTCTAAACAAAAACAATGGCATGACATGGAAATAACAATCATTACTGTTCCTGTTATATGGCAGTTGATGTCATCCTCAGTTCAAAACCTAAGAAGCACATTGTCTCTCTGATTTTCGCAGACATTTTCTTTTGCTGGTCTTTTGCATATCTGCCTTTAGAGCTGCTTTTTTAAATCCCACAATAGAAACAAGTAACACCCTTATCCCGCCAGCTAAGCAAATTCTACAATGGCAAATGCATAATCCACCTACTCTGTCTTTGATTGGCCGGTGCTTGTTACCTTAGCTGGGTTAAGTTAGGTTTAGGCATGAGAAGTGATGACTTGTTAGGGTTATGGTAAGAATATCAGCATAGGTCAATACCTGACAGAGAAGGGCAGGTCATGTCTTCACCTTAGCAGAATAACTAAAACTGGCGTCTTGGGTTAGGGTTAGGTAAATTGGCGCTCCTCCCTGCTGGCTTACCAACTCAGACTTTCTACAGATATCGACTTGGCTCTGTTTCTACCTGCCAGCTTAGAGGCAAAGCAACAATAAGCCCCATTCCCTCTTAGTACATTTCAAACAGGATGGTGAGACAGAATACAGGCAAAACATTCCTGCGTTGAACAGAGCTATTGTCTATCAGCTATAAATAGCTGAACAAAAGTTTGTGCCAATCCATCTAACAGATGTAGAGACATTTCACTGAACAAGACAAATCTTTGACCTGATGACAGAGAAAAAGTCAGAGGAGAAGTAGGATTCATCTTCTAGATACAATAAATATCTCTGGAGAATTTCATGGCAATATAAGGTAAGCTGTTTTTTTAGATGACCAGAAAATAGAAAATGGTCGATTCACAGACTACAAAGCCAAAGTGGTGTGTCTCCCCCTCAGGGCTGGTTGAACCCACTGAACCCTAAAACATTCAAGAAAGACTGCTTAGAGCCAGTGCAAGAAGACCTGTAGTCTTGTGTTGATACTCTGCTGCTGCGAAGACTCTGGGGGTTCCGCAAGACAGAGGGAAGAAGACTGCAGGAGACCTGACGGTGTCAAAACACATTATTATAGTCCCGGCGTGCAAAACAGCAACTGGCCTAGACCTCACAGAGAGAGAAAGAAAAAACACAGGGTGAGGGAGCAGAGAGGCAGAGGAGAAACAGACAAAGACAGAGGAGAGAGGAGGAGCACATGAATAAAGAAATGATGTTCGGCGTTTTTTTGGGGAACTTGAACTAGGGATCAGGACTAATCTCCTGCAAGATGAGTTACTCTTTCTGTTGGACTTCCCCGACTGTTTCCGAGCGCTTTCTTACAGAGGTCCAAACAAACCATGAGTGCAAAAGTGAGAAACAAAAGCACTTGTGAGTCCCTCTGGATGGCAGTAATGGAAAAGAGAAGTAATCATCTCAGTCAATTATTACCTCAATATGCCGTACAGCTGTTTCAAACGAAAATCATTGTGCGTTAAACTTCTTGGATTATTTTCTTAAAAGTTTTGTGTTGTTCACACCTCTTTGTCATGGATCTAATGCTTGCTTTTCCTTTATTTTGGCAGCTTGTTTGTATAAAAAACAGATGATCTCGTCTTTTCCAGGTTTTGAACCAGCCATTCATAGGTTTAGGTGTTCCCAAGCCTCCACACTAAATGCTCCTTATTGCCACTATTTAGTGGATGTGTTAATGACTTAAAAAGTCTTTTAACTGTTAGAATGAATTGCCCTCATATCCGATAACCCCTTCCACCCCTGACCCTCACCCCCTCTCCTTGGCCAGGATCTGCAAAGTGAGGCTCAGTCTGGCACCATGCACCCACAGATAAGCTAAGCAAGAGTGATAACCAACACTGTACATCAAGCACATCCTGGGGACTTGTAATCAGGGGTGCCACACGCTGTCCACGTGGCACACACTCAACACTCTGTGTCACACTCTACATTCGGCCCCCTGCCATTCTCAGCATCGTGTTACTCTGAACCATCATTCACACCTGTCTACATCCCAGAAACACCTCCGCACCACAAGCCTGACGCCTCCACAGCATAGCTGGGCGTAAATCAGCAGCCTGTGCAGAGGACAGATGAGAAGCAACAGGGGTTGATGACACAGAGAGGTCATCTAGTCTTTGACCAACCCCTCTAAATAATGGAGCCAGTGATGATTAGGGCCTCTTGAAGCTGCTTCTGCGATATACATTGTCACACATATTCAGACAGCCTAGATCACAATCATCACACCAAGGAATACAGCATAGGAGACGGGGAGAGGCTGACGCCCCGGTTGCTATGTTTTCCCTGAGATCTGTGACTCAGAACACATAAGCACACATACACTACTGTTATTCAAACCTTGCAAAACGCCCCATACTGCCTCACCTTTTCCCCCTGTTTGCTCTATTCAGACACCCACATACAAAAGTTCCCAACGCCCTGACACATGGCGCAGCAGACCGTGCTCTTGTTTTAGTAAACATGGCACTCAACATATCTGATTTGCTTTGTTTGGGCCTCATTTGACATTTATTTGAAATTAAAAAACAAGGCATAAATAACGGATGGTTTCACTGTGGTGTTTGACGCCAGACTCAAGGAAAGAGAAGTTTTCCAAGTGCCAGATTCATGCAACATTTGACACAGGGCTCATGCTCAAAGTGAGTCTAATCAAGGGACTATTCTTGTTTGGTTGAAGTCATTGTATTGTTGATTGCTGCTCCTGCAGTCTGTCTGAGAGAAAAAAAACACGCCTTATTTATGATCTACCACACCAAATTATAGAATGGATAAATGGAAAGAGAACAAGACCAGAAGGTGCGGCAGTGACCTTTTAGTCAGCCAAAAAAAAAAAAGAGAGGAAAAGAAAATTGGTCCATGATAGCAGCATGAGAGGCATCTGACAGTAGCCAGCTGGCTCTGTTTGAAAGCCCATCGCTAAGGCAAATAGGTCAGTGACGCTGGGCCGCAATCTCTGTGAGTAAAAGGAAACCGAGGCTCTCCAAGGTCCTAGTCTGATCTGTCGTCAACCAGCAGTGGGTGTCCGGCCAGCGGTCAGCGGGTCGGCCCATTTGACAAGAGCTTTAAGGAGGGGACGGAGCGAGGGAGGGTGGAGGGAGAGCTGGAGGACAAGAGCCGAGTTGTGTTGCAAGGGCTGATTATGCGTGCTGTGGGGCTGGTTTCCTGGATGTTGTGTTTGTGTTGGAGTGGTGGCTCCAGGCAGATGTTGCAAATGAAGGAGGTGCAGTTGTATGTTGACTTTGTGAGAGAAATCATCTCATATGATGTCTGATTGGTGTTTGTAGAAGAAATGTTTCAAATGACAGTGAAAAATGTCAAATTGGACTGTACTCACACTTTGAATATGTTATTTCTATTGTTGTATCACTTTCCAGTTTATGAAGTTTCCCAGATTTAGCCAGCTTAATGTTAAAGCAGACTTCAATATTACCATCACATTTGACTGCCTCTGAAGACTGAATTAACTGTCATTGTGTGGAAAACAAAAGATCTGTCTGCCTTGCTCTTGCTCATTTGTGCAGCAGCATTTTTATGTATTCTTTCTCTAGCTCTTCAGTGTCCGTGGCACTGAAACAATCCGTCTCCAGCTGTGCCCACTGCCCACACACATACACACACCATCCATCTGCCAATGTAAGCACACAAACACAGCTTTAACAAACATCAGGTGACCTTTTGCCTTCTCAGAGCCACCTTAACACACACACACACACACACAATCTGACATCTACAAACACAAGTGAGCACATGCTCATCCACACACAAAAGGTAAAGCTGTAAAATGAGATAGGGCTTTGATAATACCTGATATGTTTGATTACAGGGCTTTGACAGACTTTATGGCTGTATTGTTGAGCAGAGATAAAGAACAGTTATTCTACTGGTGACAAGAGCCCGGCTGCAAATGTACTCTGTGATGATGATCTTAATGGGGGGGTGGGGGGTGTACTGACTATATATTCCTGTATATTGTATCTGTCTGGCTTTATCATCATGGCTACATTGACTAAGCACATTTATTGGTGTGCATATTGTTACAAATTTACATGACCTTAAGCAATAAGTGAACACTGAGTCATTCTTTCTTTTCTCACAAAAAAAACAGCTTCAAGCTGATTTTTGCTCTCCACATTTTAACTTGTGTATCCTTTTTCAAACTGGCAGTCTAAAACAGATGAGTTCGATGATTTATCTAACAAAAAAGTCGAAAAGAAACTTGCACCTCAGGCATTCAAAGTTGCATCATTGCGCAACACAGAGACGAGTTGCCGAGCGGGGATAAATCAGTTCAAATCCTCCCTCCTTTCGCTCCCTGTGACTGGTCGGTGCGTGTGTCAGTCAGGGGGAGGGGTGCACCGCTAATTTCTATATGCCTGTATGTCAATTTATGAGGCAGATTGCGTTCTCGTGTGTAGCTGTCAGCAGCGTCAGACGTCCACCAGCCTCCTTGTGGGATTTCTTTCTGTGCTTCATCGGATGAGACGCTCGCCTACCTGCTCCCGTTGAACCCTTCGCTTTTCGGATAACTGCTGCCACTTCAAACGCATCACTTCAGCCTCGTGGTATTTTTGCTCCAGAGGTGAGCTGCTGTGTAATAAACAGCACGCCCGAGGAGGGGAAAAAAAAAAAAAAAAGATTCATCCCACAACTTTATAGAGGACTTTTCAACTTTGGAGTTAACATCTAGTAGTGTAACATCTCGGTGAGTTCATGTGGTTTATCATCTGACAGAAGCGGAGCATTTCTCTGGGAAACTTAACAGAAGGCGTTTTTTTTTTTTTTTTTCCAACATGTTCAGCAAGTGCTGTCTTGTGTTACTGAATGTGATTTTTCTGGTGCGGGCGCTCTCGGCTCATGAGTGCACGCCGTGTAACCTCCGGACATGTCCCGTCAAAGCCCCGCACGGCTGCGAGGGTGGCCGCACCTTGGCCAGGGATCCGTGCGGATGCTGCGATCAGTGTACCCGGCTGGAGTGGGAGCCATGCGGCGGACAGGACTGGCTTCACGGCTACTGCGCCCTGGGGCTGACATGCGCCTCTTTCAACACAACAGGAGCAGCCGAGATCCCTGAAATGGGAGTATGCAAAGGTTGGTAATAGCTTGTAGTCGTTTTTTTTTTTTTTTGTCATACTGTCACAGAAGTTGTGGCAGTCACAAGAGATTCAGTGCGCTTTTGAAGCAGTATAAGAACTGTGAGTGTCAATTCTGGTTGTAACCACCACCTTCCTTAAAGAGGCTTGAGGGCATCAGTATTCAGATGTCAGTCGAGTCCTGACTTCGGTGGCTGTGTCAGTGTTTACCTTGTCTCTGGATGCCTGGAGCAGCTCCCCAGGTCTGAGGGTCTCTTGACTGCCAGGAGAGGAGTCATGTTCAGCTGTTCTTTCTTCCCCTCAAAGCTTCATTCACTCTCCGCTCAGAGGCATGACAATGCGACTGGCAGCAGTGATTTGGCACTGGGTTGCTCTTAAGCTTTAGTGGGTTCTGTTCTCTTTGCTTTTCAAATCACAGAGACATTCCCACAGAAAAGGTAGTGAACTGAGATGGGACAAAATAATAATAAAAAAAAAGACCAAATCTGTGTGAGGGCAGATTTGTGGACAACCCATGGTGAGAGCAACAATGATGACTGTGTTTTGAAACTTGGAATACGCTGTAATTTAATAAATAAGCGGCTTGTTTCTTGTCTAAAATGTCACAAAAGAAGATTTAGTGTGCGTCTGAGAGATGTGATAGTTTAATAGCTTGATTTCCGAAGCCTCCAGCAGCGTTTCACTGCACAGTGCCATGGATGTGCTCATTTTATGCACAATTTGAGCAACTTTCTGAACTTCAAAGACTTGTGTTGGGTGTCAGGTTTCTCACAGTGAGTGAACTAAGTAGCAATGGCCTTCCCCTGAGGAACAAATAACCAGGGAGGACCACCCCAGCCCTTCTACCTGCACTGTGTTCAGCCTGTTTCGGGATGATTGAAAAGGACTGACAGGACTGTAGGAGGGTAAACAGCTCTTGGTGGGTGTCTGGATGCCTTGACCCTTCCCTCCCATCACCCTTCTGTGGGGTGGTCCGTAAGGGTTTTCCAGGGGTCTCAAGCCCCAGGCCATCCCATGAGACGCTGCTGCTGATTGTGCCTTGTGTACAGGTTAGGTTGGCGTCTGGAGGACATATCCTCTGCAAATTAACAGCTTTGGAATGGGTGGGAGACCTAATGGCTTCTCTGATTGAGTCGTGCCTCAGGTCCTGTGGCTCCAGGGGCCTCAGAGCATGCTGCTGACCCCTAAATCAGGCACACGTACGTACACAATCTCAATATCCCAGAGGGTCTTGGTGGGGGTA
Organism: Acanthurus tractus; assembly: GCA_029783725.1. Taxonomy (NCBI): domain Eukaryota; kingdom Metazoa; phylum Chordata; class Actinopteri; order Acanthuriformes; family Acanthuridae; genus Acanthurus; species Acanthurus tractus. The sequence continues at coordinate 14,856,143 of JAQNCA010000007.1, read as the reverse complement.
AATCAACACCTCCCAGTTTGTTTTCAAGGGCCACAGTAGGCAGGCTGCTGGTGGCTGATCCCAGATTTCCCTCCTCAAAGCTGCAAGGGTCTTAAAGTGATTAAACTCGCAATCAGGAGTAGAGGGTAAATGTTTCCGCTTTCTGATCCCTTGCTTCTCTGCTCACAGTTCTGATTTTCTGGGTGGCCCTGTTAGTGTGGAGACCCAACAACCTCACACCACAGGTGACATGTTGCATTTTGTATGAGAGCTCTACCTTGGCAATACATCATCACATAGTAGTTAATCAGTTATTGTTGAAGTTTAAAATCCCGGCTCTGTTAATGTTAGACCGCACTAGATGTAGCCATTGAAGTTTGAATAAATGAATAAAAAATATTCATGATAGTACAGATAAAAACAGTTGCATCCATGCAAGAATTAGATGTAGCTTTTAATAAATAATACCTAGAAAATAAAAGTTATCTTCATAAAAAAATCAGCTGTTCAGACACTATGGATGAAAGTATTTTTTTAAATAAAGGCAGATTTGCAGCTTTGGGTTGCAGGTTGAGTCTGTTGGGTGTCTCATGAATACAAAGACATACGCTCTTGGGAAAATATCATCTGAGCCTTTCACCTCATCATATTTGCTTGAGCGATCAGCCCGTCAGTCAGGTGAAATCATTCAGTCTTTGTAGCCAAATGATTTGTTTTGATGTTCTCTCATTGTATTCATGAGTCTGTCCTCCCACACCAAGCTTCCCTAAGCTGCAGAGGCACTTAACATACCACGTAACACTGTGTCTGTCTTACAGGGACGCTATGTCCACTGCACTCCTTCACATGCCTTTTACTTCTCCCTTCCTCTGGTATTATCTAATGTTTCAAAGACTTCCTTTTTAGCTCGCTATCAGCCAGAGGGCCTCTAGAGGTCAGCTTTCCCATCCAGGGCCTGGATGCCAAGACAAGCAGTCTCAGTGGCTGACAGAGGAATCCCCCTGGGATGAAGCCAGAGACTTTGGCTAGAGTCATGCCAGGCCAGATAAAAGATACCAAGGCCAGACCAGACCAGGGTCAGGCACAGTGGGGCTAGGCTAAAGAAGACCAGCTAAAAACAAACAGAACTGACTGGGGTCAAGCAATAAAATTAGTTAATGAGACAGCATCTTTAGTGTCTAGCCATTCAATAATTGTTTTGACGTCTGCCTTTTCTACATGCCAGATTTAGCACCCCACACAGAGGCAGGCACCCCTGCCACCACCACCACCACCTCAAAAGAAAATACCCTCCCAGGCACAGGAAAGCCTCGGGATGGAAAAAATGTGGAGCTGAGGATCATTTTAAGGTGAAAGGAAATCACAGGGAAGGTTTTGGTGTGCTTTATTGAAAAGGTTTCTTGTGCTTTGCTTTGCCAGTCTAGCTGGCCGTCTGGGAGAGCTATTAACAGCACAGGCTCGCTCAAGTAAAAGGTAGTGTTACCTTCACCTCTTTCATTAGCCGGCGTTTACTGGAGTGTTTGTGAGCATCATCCGTCACCAGTGAGTCGTCCATGCAACCAAGCTTTACTTGAAGAAAGTGTATGCAGGATACTCTCCTCTGCGGTCACATTGATCCACTTTAACAGGGAAATTTATGACAGAAAGAGACTGGCTTTACCCCATAGGGGAATATCTGTTTTGAATTAATAGGGATCAACATATGTGTTTAATTATCATTTACAGCATTTAGAAGCGAAACTCTGGAATTTCATTTCTTTCCAGACACTCTGCGTCATCTCACCATTGTTTCTCTGACCCATAACTAACAATGAAAAGGGCTTTAATTTAAAGGAGCTTTATTCTAGTTTCATGTAAATATACTGTGAGGTGCTTGTGTTTATAATGGATAGTTAAACTTTTCCACCTATTTCTTTTGTGCATTGTTCTAGTGTGTAGCTGTTTGGAAAAGAAAGCCAGAGTATTATGATAAGCTCCGATCACGCTTCCACGCTGTTGGTTGAGGCCTGGGAGCTCAGTGCTTGGAAGGGGGTTACTCAGTGTTACAGTTTGTCTCATCCTGTTTACTCTAATGCCACTCTTAGTACGCTTAGACAACTGTGAAGGAGAGTAATTTGGAAGTATATATGTGTGCATTCATGCATGCATGTGAAAGGAACACTATGCAAGATGTGTACGTTGGGGGCTCTTTAATCTCACGGTGTCTGTGGTTGTTCAGCTCTCATGCAAACATTCCTTCCTGTGTCATCCAAGTTGGGCTAAGCCCCAAGGTGCCTTCTCAGGGGGTAAACCCCACTAGGCAAAGAAACAATATGTGGGTATGTGTGGGTATGGTGCAAGTGGCCTTGGTACAGAAGAGGCGTTCCAACAGTCGGCAGAGATGGAAACCCTGGGAGGGCCCCACGCTGTGGAACAAAAGCAAACAAATGGGCTCAATGGCTAAAGTAGCATGGCACAACGAAGAGGGTGGAGGGAAAGAAGCCCAGAAATACACAGGTCACTTCAGTGATGGCGGTGCCATGTCTTGCAACAGAGGCTGTAAGCTGGCTAACTCTTCAGCACTTTTGGGAAATAAATCTCACTTTCTGGCACAGTTTGTCTCATGATTAGACTCATGTTCTGTCCAATGTCATTTTTATTCCCAGTTAAAAAGGATAAAATAGACAAACAAGTCCAAGTGAGCAGTTCTGTCCTTCCCTTATGTCCTCTGTTCTGTTTCACCGCTCCCCACAGAGCTCCCTGACCATCCAGAGGCCGGCCTGGAGGACGAGCGCTGTGCCCTGATAACAGGCTGTGACAGAGCGGGAGGTCAGTGTGTGTGCGATGCACGTCACTCCTGCCTGGGCTCTTTCACCTATCCTGACCAAGAAACCTGCATGAAGGCTAGCAAATCAGGTAAGTTCTCTATTTCCATCACACACACATACTTTGAAGCATGGACACACACACACACACACATGCAAGTGCAGAATCCGAGTCAGAGGGAATAATGCTGTCCATTGAGAGAAGCTAATCCATAACAGATGTGGCAGTGAGGTGACTAATGCTACTTACATATCATAGTGATGACACACATGCTAAGGCTTTGTCAAATGGTTCCCCTCTCACCCTGAGTGGTGCCATTGTCTGTGACTCATTGATGACTGTGGTTTGCGTGTGTGTGTGTGTGTGTGCGTGTATGTGTGTGTTCGGCTGGGTTTCAGAGGGTCGCAGGCATGAGCACCGGGACAGACACAGAGAGAAGTATGTGGGACCATCCAACCCGGCCTGCATGTTCTCTGGATGTAACCTGACCGCTGAGGGCTGTGTGTGTGAGTCTCAGAGCTGCCACCACCACTTCGCCTACATCAACCGCAGCCAATGCCAGGAAGCAGCAGGTAACCTTCAAATGACCTGCAACTGGAACTGACAACCACACAGCAGCCAACCAGTAGCTTTACTCAGCTCAAGTTATTTCATTCTAAGATATGGTTTGAGCCTAAAATAGATTCCACAGCAACAAAGTTAGTTTTACATAACAGCCAATGCTTAATACAAGCATTGATTTAAAATGAGCTGCAGCTTTGGCTGCTGAAGTTTTTGCTCTCTTCATGGAACACAGAATTCCTTATGTCCCAGCTCATTATGTGTGAAAGGAGACATATTGGCACAGACAAAAAAATCCTTGTGACTCTAAATTTGTTCTCCTTTGATTCTTGTAGAAAGTTCTACCATTCTGTCCGTGGTTGTACAGTTAATCTTCTGTGCCAATCTGCCCGAATGTTTGTGTGGCGTCACATGTCATCTTAAAGTGTGATACTATCCGTGAAATCTCAACAAGCAGACAGCATAGCGAGACTGATGTTGTGAAAAGAAAACAAGAAAGTGAATCAGTGAGGCAAAAACAGAGGAAGTCTCCGTCACAAGAGAAGGGGTTCCAAAGACTGATGATAGAAATATGAACTGTGGAGATTCTCAGGCTTGAGATGTGTAAGCAAATAGAGTGTAAGGTGAATACATGCCATGTTGCAATGATGACCTGAAGATTAAAGAAGCGATCTTGTTACTGCATGGTTGTTAGTTCAGTTCCCTCGACCAGCTAGATAAATCTGGGGTGTGGAAAGTGAAAAGTAAGTTGTCCTTCCATCATTACAACAACTGAGGTGCCCTTGAGCAAGAACATCCAGTCAGGAGTCAACATATTGCCAATGCACACATACCAGTGATCACAACAAGATGTGTTACTCAGGTGCTGATGATGATGTAGTGATGAAACTCGAAACATTAATTCATGAAAATTAAAGCTTGCACCTGCTACATGCACTTTTCTGTGCAGCACTCCACTTGTGCACAACAGAACGGCTTTGGAAGTATTTAATTGCACCAGCAGAGCTGCTGAGTGGCCAGCTGATCAGACTGTATGTTTACTTCCACTTACAGCAGTCTCCTACTTGACACTTTGAGGTGAAAAATGTTGCAGACATAGAGAGTTTAGTTTCCTCATTTGGACTGTGTAGTGTCTGGCAGATAGACAGGCGCTGAGTGACATTTTTAAAATTGGACAGGATTGCCACTCAGTGACCTCACCCAACCTGTGTGTATGTTGGGTAAACCTTATCTCACTAAACAAATTTTCAGAGACAGAACTGGAAAACTATACTGTAAACCTGAAGAAAACTGGTTCGGTGTTGTGGACAAGAGATTAAGTCCAAAGCATGTGACTGTAACTTGTGCTTTTCATCCACAAGTTGCTCTCCATTGATATTCATTCTCCCTCTCACAGCAAAATGCAGACAATTCAGATGAAGAACAGCTCTAAACAAACGCTCCACTGAGACATACTTGAGATTATTATTTAGTCTGCAACTATCACAGAGGGGATTACAAAACATATTTGGAGCCATTTGCCGAGTAAAATCCCACAGGAAGTGCATTCATCAAACATTATATTGTTTAGACGTATCATTGAAGTCTAGCGTAGTTATCTGCTGTCCTATGTTTTATAACTCCCTCATCTCAAAGCCTGAGCCCAGCGGAGGACAGTCTAAACTCACACCAGTGAAAACTGTAAACAACATTTTTCAGCAGCTTATGAGTTCTCGCTGCAGCACACACCCACCCTTCTGATGGCCCCTCATTAAGTAAGAGACCAGGATGTGTGTTTGTCTGTTATGTCTGTAGCTATGCACGTGCATGTGGAAAGATGCACACATGTGTCTGTGTGTGATAATTATCTTGTTTGTGTAGATGTCTGGGCAGAGATTTTCCTTTGTCTGTCATCAGCAGTAGCTTCCTCTGCAGGCAGACCGGGACTCTGTGGTTAGGATCTCATACACTCAGTTCGGTCCGGACTCCAAAGCGACTGCGTCCGTGAACCCCTTGTTGTCCCGACACAAGCAGTTATTAAGATCTGTGTTACCATGCCCTGCCAGTGTATGTGACAGAAAATGCATCCTGGAAACCTGCTTCTCAGGCACGAATACTTCACTTGAGACATTAAGTCAGACCTTGTGTCCCAACACTTTTTAGACATCAGTACACTGTTTCTATTCTTGAGGTTTCCAAGCTCACATATGGTAACAGTTTTGCCTTTCACTTTCTGTCTGATGCACTCAGCACTCGTCCTCCAGCTGTGACTCACTGTGATCTTTATAAACCTTACATCTTTTCTGTCTGTTCAATCACCTAAAGTTGCCTGTTCTGTAAGATCCTGCGATACACAATGCTCTCCTGCGATACACAATGCTGACGTTGATTGGCTGCAAACTTTCAATCAGAAGCAACATCGTTTTCCAGACGAATTACCCACGTGTCAGGAAAAGACAGTGTGATAAGTGCGGGGGGAGGGAGGGAGGGGGAAGGCCGACACAGGAAGATAAGCAATCACAACACGCCATTTTGTTGAGGTATTTGTGTCAAGCGCAGACCCCCGGATCTTCAGAGGGTGGTGTTTGGTAGTTTTACACTCAAGGATAGTTTACATTTTTCATTCATGATAAGGCCTCCGAAACGCTATTTTAGAGGAATTCCCCTGCTGTTGCTCACTGGCAGGAACAAGCAACATCCATCAACAGAGTGTTTAGATGATTCATACGACTGGCATCAGTTAATACAAACATTTGTTCAGAAATAGTGATAGTTGAAAACCACAACTATGTTTTAACAGTCAGGATTTCAAATTTGCTGTAGTGCACAGATAAAAAGGTTAGAATAGAGGAAAATAGAACAGAATCTGTCCTTCACGGGCATGTGGAAGTTCATGAGAGGTTCACCAGACAGGGAGCAGTGCCCGCAATGATGCCATGGCACAAACTGACCTTGCTCTCACAAATTTACTTGCCCACCTATGCCACCTCTGTCCTGCCTCTCTCTGCCCTTGTGAAAGGACTGTTAGTTCTGCTTGGCTGCAGCCTCTTTGTGGCAGAACTATTACTGGCCGAGCCAGACCGCCACTGGCAGGCAGGGGTGTGAGACGTCCCAGCGCTGTGTGTTTGTGTGCTGTCTGTTGAAGCTGCAGACCCTGTTGGACCGTGCAAGCTGCTTGTTTCCCAGCGTGTTAGTATTTGTGTGCTTGTGTGCGTGGGTAGTGATTTCAAAGAGAAAAAAAAACCCTCTTGTGTGGCGATTAAGACAAAGAGCTTCCCTTAAAGGCATCTTTGGATCGCTGTCAGCCCACTCACTACTCACGGTCGGCCACTAACCAAACCAGCCAGCAGGAAAAGCCAAGACACACACTCACATGAAGTTTTAGACCATTCCTGCAAGTCCGGCTCTAAACCTCACTCCATTCACTAAATCTAGACATAAAGCCTCAGCTCATTGACCCAACCATAACCGTTAACAAATCAAAGACAACCTGACGGCAGCCTAAGCCAACTCCCGTTGTTCTATGGCATTTTTCTCCTATCATCAGCCATTCTTGTCCCTGAAAGAGAACAGACACATATGGCTAAAATCCATACATAACTCAACTGGTTTTTCCACAATTTATTCAACATCTGTCTACACCCCAGGCCCTACATAGATGTGTTTTTCAGATTTGCTAGAGATGAGGGCTGAGTTATTTTTATTCATTTACTGTCCTGTGAGTGACATAACATGTGACAATCGTTCATGTATGTTTCTCTGTGCTTTATGCAGAGTACAATAGAGCAGAGTATGTGCTGTAATGTAACAGTTAGATAAGGGTTTTTCAATGGCTGACGCCTAAGCTGATGGACGAGGGGCATATGGACGATATACTTTGCCATGCTCAATAAACATATATATAAAACAATATCTTGTTTTTTCATCGTTTAATTCATATGACATCTAATATACATGGCTGTCTCAGCCAGTAACATCTTTTTTAGTTGGAATTATATTCAGTTATTGAAATAGAAAAACACATAGGGTTATGCTGTAGATTTTAAAACATAATTGGTATTTCAGGGAGAGTGGGCTACAGTATGTAAAAAGGGATGTCAGTTCAACTGCTAGATTAAATTTTCTCTTAAATAGGATAGGAGAGATGTGCTAATATTTATCAAAGACGATTGTAAAAGAAACTTAAGCAAAACGTTTATGGCAGGATGCATGAGAGTTACAGTTACAGACTTTTTCATCATCCTCACAAAGATCATAAGGGGGAGGCCTAACATCTTTGTACATTAGCTGCACTGATGGGATGCCAGATAAGTGTCTTGATTATTTAGCCAACCAACTGATCAGCCAATCATTCACCCCTACTCATTCACATGCATTTCTTATGCATTTTATGGTAGATATTATGATAGATTGTGCATGCGCTGGTCTATTTCTGAGGACAAGCCTCCAGTCAGACAGATATCCCACACGGTCTTTATCATTAGCTTTATCTTGTTGGCCATCTGACAGCAAGAAAAGGGTGTGTTTCAGTGGAATGCACACGTTGTGTACTCTTTCTACGTACATACAGAAACACATCCATGAAATATTTGAGTGCAAATGTGCAACATCATGTGGATGTTCTCATTACCTCACCCAAACATGCACAGTAACAGCTGCAGCAAATTTAAATGCAAATATTTAGTCAAGAGGGATGGTGCGAGGCATGTAGGCAGAAGATGCCGGCCTGCAAGCTGCTGCTCGGCCTGCGACCACCACAGGCTTCTGAGAATGGTGTGAAGTTTCCAAAAAGCCTTTCCTCCTGGTGACTCTGTCTGTGCCTTTTGGCGTGGACCCCCTCCCAGACCTGCTGCGTGGTCCTCACACATCACGCTGATACGCTCATTTAACAATGCTAACTTTCTCAGCTCTAACTGCTGTTGGGCAATGGGCCAGGCCCCCACAGCTTTACGTGAGAGACGGCCCTGATGTGTCCCTTTGCGGAGCAACTTTATAGAACCTGAGGACAGACCAGAAACCCACGGAGGGCAGCTGGACTGAGACAGCTTTGTTCTCTGCTGACTTGCTTCCAAAGTCAGTCAGCGAACAGAACTCACATTGTGTGCTTTTTCCATGAGTAAACTCAGATTGTCAACACAGCCTCCTCTGCCTGGCCGAGCCGCTCTGGTTCGGGGAAAGACTGTGCTCCTTGTACCCTGGCTTGAAGAGAAGAAAAAAAAACATTTAGATAGGAGTTTTTTTTTTTCTTCAATGAGCTGCTGAGATGTCAGAAATATGCATTGTTAATGAAAGAGTTTGCAATGTGGGAATGAAGCAATTTCCATATCCCACATCTTCCAGACCAGCGTCAGGTGTCTGTGTTTATGTGTGTATGTGACTGACAGGTCAAATGTTATCCATTCTTTGCTGTTGTACAGTCACTCATGAGCGCATGTTGCCTAATCTACAGAGCGATTTTATCAAGCATACCAAATCAGGCTTTTTGTGTTTGTGCAAGCTGGAGTATGGCCAGCATTGTGATACAAAATTGGTTCAGTGGTTGCTGACTCACTAATTACAGCCATTTCTGCTCACAGATAGAACACAAACAGCGTTGAATAAAATCCATTTGCTGCTGACTTTTTCCATCCACTCGTCTGCTTATTGTGCTTATAAATGCACCAGCGAGAAAATTATATTAATTGGACCTGCAAGGGTTGGACCATTTCCATGGATGGATACAATTCTGTTCATTTGAATGACAATGGTGTGTCTGCCAGCTGCTTTTCCCAGTGCACTCTAACCCCAGCCATTATCACAACTGAAAGAGTAATCAGCCCTCTTTGGGGCACATACAATACACAGAAAGTGTTTTGCAGTGCACAACGTTGTGCAAGATCGTCCCAGGGTATTTTCTATGGCTTTAAACAGAGTAAGGTTTTCATATGCAAAACTGGTCTTCAACTGAGCAGCGGCAGACTGCATCAGACTTTATTGGGAGTAAAACATTTGCCAATCAGCGTTTCCAACTGAAGTTTGTTTAACTCCAGCATAGGAATTAGTCCAAAAACCGTTAAAAAGGGTTGTAGCCTCCCTTCATTAAGGGGCTTTCCCCTCATTTTCTATGACACTATTCAGCTATGGAGTTTATCAATGAGAGCTTTGTGGCAGACCTCACTGTTCCCAGGTTGCTTGAGTAAACAGTACAGTGCAGATACCTCACACTCTAGCTCTATTTATCTGGAGCCAGAAATATTCAACGTTTGCCTTATCCTCAATTTCATCTGTCAAAAATGTTTCCCTCCACCAACCGAAATACAGCAGTCACAGTCTTACAGCTCCTCAATGTTTATACTGGGTCAGGTAGTCATCAAATGGCTGCTTAATCGCAATGCCAGTAGAGCATCGGTTCACACCAAAGAGTTCTTTTTAAAGAGCTGGGTTGATTGAAAATATATGGTATGATTTAGAGGTTCGGCTGCAGAGTTAAGGACCGGCAGCGCAGAACCATTCTCAAGGGATCAGAGGTCTGGACCCCAAACTGTGCACAGGTTCAGTTTCTCCATCTTGTGGCAAAACCCAAAAGGATCTGCTTACAGGTCTTCAAATGTCAGGGATGAGGCACATCCTCTGAGAGACTCGTGTTGCGTCGTGGAGCCAGCACCAGTCTGGGAAGACAATCAAGACTCTGCTTTTGGAAACACTAACAAACCTCTGAGCACTGTTATGCAATCTTAGCCTGTATCATTCCATTTTCTTAAAAACCATATGAATGCAAAGACTGACAATTGTTCCTTAGAACAAAGTCATGATTCACTAAATTTAGCTTCCCTGTAAGGTAGGCATTTGTCATCACATTTACTTCTGGATAATACGAAACTTATACTCTATACTCTAACTATAATAACCAGATTTTCCTCATTCTCATCCACAATCTTGTATTTAGTGTGCTTTCAGTGGGAGATCTGGGAAATTACTTAGTGATTGACAATTATATGACAGGGCCTGGTCTATTCTCCGCAATCCTTCTCCTCTACCTGCACTGTATACATTACAGTGGCACTGAAAACCAAAATAAACATGACCCTTTGGTTTAGGTAATCCAATCTTTGTAAGGTAGCTACTGTTCTCATACAATGTCTGTACAGAGGGGCGCTCCACTTTTCTTTTCCTGAACTGGCTCCAAAATACACCCCTGAGCCCCTAGCCCCAGATTTCCAATGCCCCTGCAACCCTTTCCCCCCCAACAAGGGGTGTCAGAGCTGTTATGTTGGATTTACCAAATGAATAGACAAACACATCCTGGTATGTTAAGTGAAGGGGAGATTCGTAACCGGCAAGAAGAAAAGCTCTGTTAAAGGCTGGCTGGTATTAATGACTGGTGTGAGGGGCTGTTGGGATTGTAAACCAGTCAGCCCAAGCTGGGTGGGATCAGGGGCCCGTAGACAGGATATGCAGAGAGCCATGTCGTGTCTAAAGCGCAGCTCTTATTTCTCTGACAGGATGCTGTGAAAGTGTCATGGAATTAAGTGGGGATCCGATGAACCTGCAAAGAGTCAGTGTTGAGGGACTGAACTCAACTTTTGGAGCAGAACACAAGTAGTGCTGTTCAAAAGTGGCTTAAGTGACACTATGAGGAGGCAGCCCTCACATATGCATGCACACACACACACACACAAACATGCATGCAGGTACAGGAAAACCCTTGCATCTTTTAGGAGATCACTGTGTGCACTGTTTGAGCCCAGAACAGTTGATGGTGATGTTACAGAATGTCTTAAGATGAAAATAAAAAAAGATGCCAAAGCTGTATGTTTCCTCATTTCTGTTTTAGTTTGCTGCATACCCACCTGTATTGTAACATGCACTTGTGTCCATGTTTGTGTTTTTCAGAGGAGCTGAGGTGTGCAGGGGTGACCTGTCCCACTCTACAGGTGCCCTCCTGCCCAAAGGGTTCAGTTCTGACCAAGAGTTACACGCCCCCTGCTGGTTGCTGCCCCTCAGTGCTGCCCCAGTGCACTTGTGACTTCAGTGCCTGCCACAAGCCCCAGTGTCCGAGTGGACAGCGCGCCGTGTCGCTCAGCCAGGCCAGCGGCCATCCAGGAGACTGCTGTGACATCTTTGAATGCCAGAAAGGTGACTGCACTGAACTGCACACTGCACTACATCTGTTTTGATTGGCCTCCCACTGGGAGTAGCAATGGCACAGTTGGTGTGAGATTCATCGCCTTTGAGGAAGCAATTATTTTGCTCAGAGTAAGGATTTCCTCCCTGCTGACTAAATGTCCACAGATGAAAAGGAAAGTTGCTGATTGGATAATTGCTGTTTATCAGGCTGGGCCAATGCCTCCCAGGTTTGAAGCCTATCGTTCAAAAAGATATTTTTTCAGGGGTGTATCCACAAATATTCCTAATGTCTGAAGGGACACTGACGGTTTCATGTGCATTTTTTTCACTTTGTAAGAAAAGGATAGAGGAAATGCAAGCACAGAAAAGAGAGAGAGCAGCTGTTGATCACTTACAGAGAGACCTCAGCGCTCTCTGACGTGGCCCAGAGGCAGCCAGGAGACTCAGGAAGGCAGGGAGGGGACCTGCGGTATTGGTTCTGTTTACTCTGTGCTCTCAACAAATATTCGCTGTTTTACCAACAGAACAAATTCCCATTCTGGCCCCTCCACATGCATAAATGAGTGCCGTGTCCCGGAATTAATGGACTTAACGAGCCCAGTGACCAGAAAAGTGCTTAGGCTACGAATTTGCTCAACAGAAGTGCAGTGTCAAAGGGTTCCTGTCTGGTCACACGTCCAAAGGGAAAAGGTTCAACAGTTCATTGATGGGAATGCTTTTTATGTGCTCCAGTCTGCCAGTGGGGAGGGTAATCGAGTCCGGCAGGCCGGCGGGGGCTGAATGGCAGCCGTGGGGGCCATGGGATCAGTGTTTTGATAACAAGTGTCTGCTGCTCTTTGGGCCTGGGGCTTGAAGCCTTTTGTGCTGCCCCTACTGTCCGTTAGGCCTGCATGACTGCGCGCCGTGTCAGAAAGCTCCAAAGACAGGGACATGCACAAGGACACACACTGGGCCCCCTGGTCACCTCCAGAGGTCAGAGGCCCCCAAAGCACTGGCTACAAGGTCTAAGTTGCTTTCAAATACCTTACCTATTCTCTAATGGAACACACTTTTGCATGGCCCCCCATTGTCCCTGAGTGTCGGGCTTGGACTGATTAACTTGTTTCCATTGCCCACTTGGCTGAGGGCTCATATTTGGTCAGGGTCAGTATGTGCAGTGACAATAAATCCCACCTGTGTGTTTTGGCCTCCACCGACGATAGACTCTTTCCACTGTTGGCTGGAGATTGACCGTAACTGGGTGGCAATCCAACCATGGCAGCACTGACCTGACCTGATGTCATCTGATGTTACAGATAATCCTGTTTGATCCTGTTTCGCTGCGTGTCTACTGTTTATCAACAGTTTAGCTGGCAGATATTCTGCATATGTGCCCTAAATGCAGCGTATGGTTTAAAGCTGCACACGTTCTTTAGGGATTTACTTCATTTTCAAACAGTAAGGCTGACACTGGTACACTAATGGTTCTCACAGAGCTTAAGTTTGCAACAGCCATGCTGTCAGAAACTGATGAGTGGTTATGGAAGTGGCAGTTAGTTAAACATATTTTTCTTCATTGTCATTTGATAGTCTGAACTGTTTAAAGTAGAACTGTCAAATTGATTTTATAAATCCCATCATCATTCTTCTCTGAGCTAATTTATGTTCCCTTCCGTGGTTTTGCTTCATTTGCCTATAAACCACAAGCAATAGCAAGTTGGTCCACTATGAATAAATCAAACGGGCTTAGAGTCAGTGTTTCATGGCCCATCCATCTCCACATCCAATCTTCACCTCAATTTAGAAAAGCCTGAACATCACAAAGCATGACTGGAATTTAGACTCTTTGCTGCGAGTTTTTTTTAGGGATTACCATTAACAAACACTGCGGAAATCACATGTGGGCATCCCCTCATGTGACTTCCTATTGCTTCTGTGAGCGTTAAAAAACGTTGCCATGCCATCTGATTTTGGCCAGCTAAAGTACTTATTGCATTTTCATTGCTTGGTTTTGCTGCACGCAAAGCAGGGCGACATGAATACTGAGAGACAGAGGAAAGAGCAGAAAGGATGGAACAGAGAGATGGCAAGGCAGAGAATAAAAGACCAACAAATCCTTGCTCTACTTTCAACTCACTTGGCCCACCTGCTTTGTATTAGAGTGCAGGGCTGGTTCTCGGGAGGCATGGGGTCATCGGCACAGACACTTTGAGTCTGCACTTAAGGGTATGGCGTACAGATGCTGCCATAACCTCCACTCTCTTTTATAGAAACCACTGGCCCCACATCTGCTTGCATCTGTGTGATACATTTACTCACCTAACTGGTGTGGCTACTCTATGACTTTCTTACATAACCACATTGCCTCACTTCCCTCATGTTGGCAAGTGTTTGATGTAAAGTTACTGTGTGGTTAGTTAAGATCCCAGAATGATGAATTGTCCAAACCACTGCGGTACATTTGAATTTGTAATCCAGCATTACTATTGGGATGTCACGTAATAATCTTTCTGTTCTTTTGGCAAAAGAACTACCATTAATTTTTTTATACATATTTAAGCATGATTTCACACAGTTTTCATGCCAAGTGTGCAACAAGCATGCAAGGTCTTCTCAAAGGACCATGGCTTTACCTTGGTTTTCCAGCTGTGTCATAACTGCACTTATTTTATTTCATACTGAAGGGGAAAAGCTAGAAGACATTCTACGTGCTTGGATGCTTTCAGGAAAGGCAGGCCAAAGCACTGTTTCGCTCCACCTGCCACCAGCTGACTGAGCCCAGAGTCTGCAGAACTCTCAAACCCATTACTGTTGTCTGTACTCAGCAATGCAAGAGTCCAACACCTTTGACTTGATCGAATCCTGTGAAATTCTTCCTGTTGGACTTTGCTTCATTGTCTGATAAATGGCATCTCAGCCCACAGGCTTAACCTCGGTCATCAATATCTATCTCTAGTGTCTGTTCAGCCTTTTCTATTAGAAAACGAAAAATTTGTCCTCCACAAATCAGGCTACATGCATTATAATCCCCACATGGTGGTAAGTTTGAAGTTAACTGCATCTGTCTGATTTCTCTTTTCCTTGTTCATTTTCTCAGTCTCTCCAAAGTGTGTCCACAATGGGAAGGAGTTTTCTGAGGGAGAGGTGTACCGCATGGACCCCTGCTGGCTGTGTCAGTGTCGGGGTGGAATCTCCTTCTGCTCCAAGGCAGAGTGCGCTGAGCTAGACTGTGAAAACTTCTACATTCCTGAGGGCGAGTGTTGCCCTGTTTGTATAGGTATGCACATTTACCCTTAATGTTGTTAAGATGTTATGGCAACTTAATTCTTAACACTTCTAAAAAGTTTACACTATTAAAAAAAAATTATACTATTAACACTGAGCTTTTTAGATTTTCACAGTTTCTGAGGTGTTAGCTCCAAGTGATGTGGCATACAGGAGAATTTGGCTAAGTGGGTAGTTGATGCAGTGAGGGTAATGATGATATTTATATCCACCTTGCCTGACAGTTATGAACACCTCCAGTGACCCTATCTTAATGACTTCCTCATATAACCAGTTTCCATGGTTGTTAACATACCTGGCATGCAAGAGCTGCACTTTTGAGCCAGGCAGGGATTCGTTTCCATTAGGAAGACTTAAGGAACCTAAAAAATCTTCCTTCAGTGTACGACTTGGCTTTGCAATATCTAGCTCTGGCTTAATGTGCACATGTGCTCAAAGCCAAGTAAAAAGCTTTTATACGTGCTTTTGAGATTGTTAAAAAATGAGCCCACAGCGCATATGGCAACCACATTACAGTGTGCGAGAAGCTAGGAGATGGGCACAGTAGTCAGTTTTGGCCTCTGCCTGCTTGGCTTCAGTTGATCAGGCGCATGAAAGAGAGGAAGGAAGACAAAGAGAAAGACCGCATAAAAGATCATGTTAGGTCAGAGCTGGAAGTACACCTGGAATATGCAGGCTTTTAAATGGTATGGAATGCTTTCATCTTTTCCTTATGGAAAGCTGCTTTTACTTACTGCATGGTTCACTGCAGAGAACATCGGCTGTAATACTCTTAATGTGGATTAAGAGCTGTATTCAAGGTTACCGGTTGTGATTATAAGTAAAGCTGTTCTAATCAATATTTCTACTTAAACAACAGATCAGATGACTGCATAATGTGAAAGGAGTTGTTAGTAATCATAAACCCACAGAGAATTATCTCTGGACTCTGCAATTCCCCGTAATTCTCCAGAATACTTTGGCATCTTTCAGTTCATTGTTGTGGTTTTGCAGCCAATAACTTAAAGGTCTGGTGTATATAATGTCAGGGGAATCTTTATGTATTTTTTGGCAGAAATAGAAAAAATAATTGTAAAAATGTTTTCATTCGTTTTAATGACCTGAAAATACCAAATTTGAATGCATCTTTTATATAAGATTTTGCAGAGCCTGTAAAAATGGTTCTAATCAAGTGAGGTCTCTGTAAATTTTTCAAGTGTAATATTAGCTTGGTATTCAAGACAACAGAACTTAAACATAAAGCAAATAATTGTCACACTGCATTATGGGAAGTGTAGGTTTAGAGCGTGTGAAGCTGGACCAGTACTTCCAAAAATCAGGATATTTTGGCTTCTGCTGTTTCACCTTTGGCCACTCTTAATTTTTATCTGTCACTCATAAGTCCATAAGCTTCATGAAAGTGAAATGCTAAAACCCTGCAGTGATCTCTTAGGCTCTATTATAAGGATAAAGGTACAGAATACGTGAGGAGTCCACAGTGAAGGAGAAAAAAACTAGAGGGAGAGAAAAATAGATCATGTTCAGGTTAATCACAGCCAGATGGACAGCAGTCAAAACTCAGCTGGGATCTGACAGGACAAATAGGACTCCTGTGCACAGTGTACTGCATACTCCCTGCCCCTCTGACACACATTCGGCAAGCCACACCAAACACACAACCATGCAGAAATATGAAAACATCTTTGTTTCACACTGACACACGCAGAAAATCCCGAGGCCACCTCCCAACCTTCCTCTGTTACCAACAAACAGTACAACAAAAACAATCATGGGTCACACATCACCTCTGGCTGGGTAGAAACGCTTCACAGATCAGCTTTTAAGTTGTCCCAAACTTTATGGTTCCTACTAATGGCTACAGTTCAAAAACAAGTTTTTTCAGGCTTTCTTTTCTTTTGAGGGAAATTTATGTTACCAAACACTGAACTAGCCAATGACCTTGGGGGTCAAAGCTGAAACTCACATGAATGACTTCCAGCTTTCAGCCAAAAGGTGAGTGGACACCGTGGAGACCAGCGGTAATGAATGTCCTCACCCTTGCTGTGATTTTAATGATCAAATATCACTCCTAGCAATATAGCCATAACACAAAACTCATTTGTCTCATTTCAGCATATATCTCTGCTGGTTGTTGCACAGCCAGGGGCCTCTCCTTACTTATAAATGTAAACAATTAATCTAGATCCAAGTGTGTTCTCTCCATAGTTTCCACATGTCTCTAGCTCCCTAATGGAGTATTCTACGTCCTTCAGCTCTGTTGTCACTCTGTCTCCTGTTACTTTAATAACAGTGGAGGATGTAGTATTGGATACACTTGACTGCAGCTTTGGGTTTAAATTCCATTCATGGTAGCTAAACTAAACTATGCTATACATGTCACTTTGCTATGAAAACTCAGCGGATGTGTGTATCTTTCTCTCCTCACAGATGTGGAGTTACTGTCCATGGACAGCACAAAGGCCAGCTGCTGGGTGAATAATAAGCTGCGAGCTCATGAGGAACAGTGGAAAGAGGACGACTGCACCTTCTGCCAGTGTGTGGATGGGGAGCCGCATTGCACAGCCATGGCCTGCAAACAGAGCTGCCAAAACCCTGTCAAGATCCCTGGGGAGTGCTGTCCCTTCTGTGAAGGTATTTTATATTTATCACTCTGAATGTATGATATCTTTTGAAATCTATATCTCTATGAGGTATACATTAGCCCACATACCACATGTAGGAGGCTCCTGTGTTGCCGCAGCTTTGCTGCAGAGGCCATGTCGGCATGGGCTCATTAAAGAGGAGGCCAGGGAGCATTCTTCAAGCTGCAGGGTTCTTTGTGTTCCTTTATTACCGCTGCCCGCCAAAATGAGACCCACCTGTGTCTATGAGGCTGTGCCTTGCTTTTAAAGAGAGGGCTGCATAATTGAAGTGGATCCTTTTTTTGTGAGTGTAATTAGTTACAGCTCGTTGGGCTGCTCCTCCCACTGAACGTGGCGAGAGATGTTTGACAGGAATAGCTGTGGAGCATGAATGTGTTGTTCCAAACTATGCTCATTTATTGTGGCTTCATAGCAAAGCTAGCCCTGATATAAGATGGTTTGGACGATGCAAGAGTCTATCTGCAGTCCAGAGGGCAGTCTGTTATCTTTACTGGCAGTCCTCAAACTAAAACTTCCTCTTTAGACACATTCAGTTTATTAATAATGGGAGACATTTCCATACAGTAAGACAGAGAGATAATCCCCGTCACAGTGTGACCCACCCTGGTGTAATTGCTCTACATTTATCTGTAATTACTGTTTACTACAAAATAAGAGCAGTGTAAATAAGTGGCTATTACAGCTGGCACAAAAAGCTAAATGAGGTGTTACACCTGAGGGGATTCTAGCACAGGTATAGAAAATACAGAAAGACATGTCCAAAAAAAAAAAAAACGTTCATTTTTTTGTTGTTGTTTGCTTTGAATGCTGTTGTTCTAATGCAAAGTATTTTCCCTCATCATCTTTTTTGTTCTTTAGAACCTTCTTATGAAACCGTTAGCCCCTTGCTATGTCCTCCCCTGGAAAACTGCTCCCTGTCAGGGAGTGACTGCCCCCATGGCTTCCAACAAGACAAAAATGGATGTCTGCTCTGCCGTTGTCTCAATAGTAAGTTCACATTCCTCACTTGACGTTTAACCCACAGGGTTTCAGTTTCAGTAACTGACTTAAAGAAGCATTTCTTGTAAAACGTCGCATTTTGCGTTGAATTAGTCGACACATGCTATGTGTGCTGTATAAATATACATTATAATGCTATATTTATCTTTTTGCTCATGCTAATGTCAAACTAGTTTGGCATCTACCTGGGTCTGACAGCAATGAAGATGTGTTTAGCTTATTTATGTCCATGACTGCAGTCTTTTCAAGGCTCTCTGTCACAAGAACGTCCCTGTGAGAAGCCTCGTAGCTTTTCCTTTGATGGATTGTTGTTGTTGATGATCAAATGACCTCTCCCTCAAATCTTTTAGATGACTCCTGCCCTGACCTGGGAAAATACTGCTCCTTGCAATGCCCAATGGGATATGAGAGGGACGATTTCGGCTGTGAGGTGTGTGAATGCAGCATCCCCATGCCCAAGTGCCGACCTTTGACCTGCACCAAGACCTGCCCCTATGGATATGTGTGAGTACACCCTGTGAATCTGTTGGTCTCTCAACCCCAGAGGCCCACCTGAAGTTATTTGTCATCCATGTTTTTGGTCTGTTTGAAAGGCATCTTTGGCTGTCAGTGATGGAAATTCAGTTATGTCAGTTAATTTAATCTTTTCTCCAACAATACCAGAGAAAACTGTTGCATGTTAAAATCTGTGTGCAAAAGTCTTTTTTCACATCCCCTTTCTCTGTTTAAATTGGCATTGTTCAATGAGAAGTTCAACAATTATACTAATATTTTCAAGAGGTCAGTTACTGTTTGGTTCTGGTCAAAAGGAAGTAGAGCAGTGTTTTGCAACAGTGCAATAGTTTGGCATCCAAGATCAAAGGGGCCTACCTTGGTGGCCAGGCCCAGGTCTCAAAATCTGTGAGTGAGTGTGTGTGTGGGTGTTTGTGTATGAGTAATTCACTGTGAGGTCCTGACAATCCTCTCAGCCCCCTGCAACTTCTTTTCTCCTAATCCCATTTTACCCAATCAAACATCTGGAAGTGCTCTCTACTGGGACGCTTGGTCCCCAGGGACCAATCTCATTTCATAAGTCATCATTCCGTCTCAAAACAACGATCAAAAACACATCAAGACAAAGGCAGCCTTTATGAAACGTATACAGTTGGGATACTTCTGGTATCTCAACCATGCTCAGCAGAGCCAGGGCTCAAGATGGACCTGATATGTCCGCAGTGGAGAAGAGAGGGGGGGAGGCAACTCTGTGAGGAAAAGAAGAGCAGGAAGTCCTAGCTTTATCCTTCATAAGCAGCTGTTTAGGTCTACCCTCAGAAGTCTAAAATCCTCTGAGAGCTTGCCAGCCTTACAATGCAGATCTGTATTCTCACACGGTCAGCCACCACAAAGAAACAAAAGGCACAAAGGATCTCTGTGTTTATACTGGTTGTATTGATGACATCCTGTATCTACTGTAATATACATATCCAAATATGAAGGCACAGGCCTCTACAGCTGGATGAGTGTAAACCTTGCCAGCTATGTGTGACCATGTGTTGAGTAGTCCTCTCTTGTGGAACATTCTCAGGGTAGCGCTTACAAATGGATCTGTGTTTTTTCATCCGTCATAGCTCAAAATCATCACCGTGACCTCACAGGCCTGAATGGCATTCTTCTGGCCATCACAGTTGCGGCACACTGGAAATTGTGCCTCGCCAGCAGTCCCAGGTCCGGGCCCCCCAGTGCCTCCCCAAGCCCCTCTATACCCCTGGAGCCCAAAGCGCTGCTTGGCATTCCACACACCATCTTTAAACAAAGCCTTGCTCTAAGATCGCAGCACTCTCTGTCTCTCTATTTGTACAGTGAGGCACTGACCAAACCCTCACAATGTTGTTTCAATAGCTGTTATTGCTGTTTCAGCATAGATAGGGTGCTCTGTTTGCTGAGTCTGACATGCCCTGTCCTCTTTATGGAACACAGCACCCATTCAAGGGTCTGAGGGCTTCAATTTATGCTGCCCTGGCAGATAAAGATTAATTGAGTAATTAACCAGGTCTAATGAGGCCACTGCTTCATAAAATAGGTATCATCACTTACCTTGAGAGAGCAGAGAGGGATGCTCGCAGGTTGAGAGAGGTTTAATGCAGACACAGAGGGTTGCAGAGGGAGTCTGGAAGGAGAGAAGTGTAGATACAGGTCATTCTTTCATCTGCGTTTTGACATTTTATCAACCTGCAGCTCATCCATGTTTTATTAGGCAGATAATTGGATCCAACTGGCCTATTTCCAGCCTCTGCAGCCTCTGCACTTCATACTGCTCACCTCTCTTTGTGTGTGAGCGTATCATTGGAATGTTGCTTTGTACTGACAATTGAACTTGAGGTTAGTTTCTAGTCAGTTTAGTTAAGCTGTCACTTAATCTTCAATTAAAGAAGACTGGATCTCTGTCAATGTCCTTTTCTGCACCTACCAGTCACCTGCATGCATTAGCTCTTGTCTGGCTGCTGCTCTTTGGTGCTCCTGTACATCAGCCAAAGCAATAAGGATGGCAGCAGGGTGAATTGAAAGCATCTGAATTGGCTTTATTGTACTCCATCCAAAGTCTTTGGGTTGGTCTGATGTGCAAACCACAGGCAGCTCACGTGTTGGCCTTTTATTTGGCCTTCTTTAAGGGCAGCTACTATAGGGGAAAGCAGGTCCAGATGTTGATTATTCCAGACTTGAGCATCTGGGTTTCACTCAATCACACCATGTTGTTTCATGGACTCCTCTTCATCTTTTAGATAGATATCCTTGAATGTAAAGAATTTTTTAAAATATTTGAGCTGCACAGGGGTGGCATTGCTTACTCTCTTGCATGGTCTTCAAGTAATTGATCTTTATACGTTTGCTTTATCGTGTCTATTTTGTTGCCCCGCAGGAGGAACAAGCATGGCTGTGAGATGTGTCGCTGTGTCAAGTGTCCTCCCTTCACCTGTGACAAGCACTGCAGTGACGGCTATCGACAGAATAGGAAAGGCTGCTCCATTTGCATGTGTAAAGGTAAATGAGCCCTAATTTAGACGTCACCTGCTGAAACAAGCCACCCGAAATTCCAATATTTTTCAGTAGCAAAAAGTAGTTGTAGTAGACAGTAGTTCTGGGATTATTACTGGTGCCTCAGAATGATGATTGCCGAGTAGGTAGGATTGTTCATTGTTCACCTTTCTCAGCTAGAAGGACTCACTCTATGCCCCTCCAGATGAAAAATACCTAGGAAAAGTCCACTTTAAAGTTAAAATGCATGGTTTCCTACATATGAGTCCTAACGATTTTGAATAACTTTGGCATTGTTGTGAATATCCCCGGATGATGAACCATGCATATAATGGTGAGATCTTGACCTTGCCTCTGCCAGCAGTCCTAGGCTAAAACCAACTACACAAAAAAAATCTCAGTATCAAAAAAGGCAGACTATGAGTATGTGCACAAATAAAATGAACATGGGTCTAAGGTGACCGCTCTAAATATGAGTTCACCATATGCACTTTTAGTGTTTTACTGACACTCTCAAAGAGATCACTTGAGATCCATGTGGGGACACATTGAAAAGCCAGGTGTGAAATTACATTTACAGAGCTGTCCACTTGTGATTCGATCCCCTAGGACAGATGTTAATACCAGGTGTTTCCAGCCTCTTTCTTAAAATTCTTATTACTTTTTATCTATGAAGGATTTTGAAGACCAATCTTGATATATCAATATCGTAACCTGCTTAGACTTATTTATCATGAGTCACCCTATATTTACTTGACTGAAGTTCCACACAAGGTCTTAACTGTAAGCAGCATAAAGGGTAGAGGGTAGAGTAGATAGGAGAGCTCTGTTAGCATAGTTGAATTTCTGCCACTAACCTGCAGCTTTGATTTCCTGTGACCTTCTGGTGCTCTGCTGTGGAGACTTTTATGTATGCTTGTTTTGGTTCTTGTTGGTGTTTAGCTTTATCCAGGGGCTGTGTGTGTAACTCTAATTAGATATCCTCAACCCCTGAAATTAAAGCAAGTATGCAGATTCCATATTTATGCTCCACCACATTTTATGTGATGTGTTTATTTTGCCAATTTGGCTGTATTATAAATATTTTGACCTCAAATATACTTATGGTTTTCCTGTATGGTGAGGTGATCAGTGCAGCTGGCTCCTCGTCTCTATGAATAGAAGACACACACAGAGCAGTGCCTACTGCAAATAAACTGCTGTTTACCTGATTTTGAAACTCTTTTATCAGTCTCTCTGTGGACTTCTAAAATATTTAGGGTTAGGAAACTTTTTTTGGAAATACATTTGTGTATGTGTATGTGTGGTTTTTTTTGGAAGTTTTAAAAAGAGAAGAGACATTTAACATCTGCCTGACTAAACAGTATGGCACAGTTCTCTGTTGGGCTTTGTTCCAGATCCCAGTGGATCGCTTCAAGATTTAACAGTCATGCTGAGTTTAACACATGCTGAGGCCTAGTTACTGGAAATGTAGAGTTTTTTTTTTATGTTGATAATAAATGTGGAAAAGTCATTGAGCTTTGTTTGTTGCCGGATTATGAACTGAATATGGGGACACATAAGCAATGAAGAAAGATCAAACATTCCAGGATGGTGAATGTTCCAGTAAATGGACCATAACCACTTAGCTCTCATTTTAGCTTCTAATGAAATTGGACCTAACACAATAACACTGGCCTTTTTTACAGTAAATCATAAATGTGCTTAATGAAATTTCCATAGTGAATTAACAAGATTCCTTGTCAGAGCAGACTATGTTGCCTTTTTGAATTTTTTTGCACAGCTACTCCACAAGTCTTTACCCACCCAAGTAATGTCTTTCCCATTTATCTTTGTTTCTCTAGAAAGTGGCCATGTCCCAAGCACCACTGTCCCAGTACCGATGCCCAGCTACTGCCTCACCTCCAATGGCCACCGGTATGAGGAAGGTGACAGCTGGCACGACGGTTGCCGTGACTGCTACTGCCACTCCGGCCGGGAGATGTGCGTGCTCATATCCTGCCCCGTGCCAAGCTGTTCTCAGCCCGTTGTCAAGCCTGACCAGTGTTGCCCGACGTGTGAGGGTATGTCTCTGCAATTT
>JAQNCA010000007.1:14778444-14791951 GCA_029783725.1 Acanthurus tractus | reverse complement strand
AAGAAATTCTTCTTGGTTGATCAGGAAATCATATTATTGACGTCAAAAACCAACATGAAGTAGCTTTTATATTTTACAGCCTTTTTTCCCAAAACAATATGAATGTTTGTAACCCAACCCTTAAGTGACTGATCAAATGGTAATTTGCGCATTGTGTGACAGTAAAATTAATGCCTTATCAAATAGAATATTGAGTCATTTTTGATCAATAGGAATATGGTAGACAAACAGAATGGTGTGTTCAAGATTTTGACATAGAGAAAAACATGACAGTTGATCATTGCCATTCTCTCATTTCTTATTGTTTGATTGTTATCAGACAAAGGTTTTCGGGATTCCCCTGGAAAGCTTACCATACTATAATATGGAATGTGGGAGCGTGCCAAGGCAAGTTTACATGCATATTTTATTATACTAGTGCATACTGGTAACAAATTATTTCTTGTCCCAGCTTGTACATTTTATACTAAAGACAAATGCTTATCTTCCTCAGCTTTCTGGTGGATGCCTGTATGAACCTGCTGGCACATGTCGACACAGAGGGCCTCTTCAGAAAATCTGGCTCTGTCATTCGCCTGAAAGCACTGAGGGTGAGTGATGGCTGAAGTTGACCTTGCATTCACTGAGGGCCCTTGACCCCCAGAAAGGTTTAACACGACAGAGCTGTGTTTTGTGTGTTTAGGCAAAATTGGATGCGGGTGAGGAGTGCTTGTCCACTGCACTTCCCTGTGATGTGGCCGGTCTGGTGAAGCAGTTCTTCAGAGAGCTGCCAGAGCCTGTGTTGCCCTCAGAGCTGCAGGAGGCCTTTCTCAAGGCCCAGCAGCTCCCTACTGAGGAGCAGAGGACCTCTGCCACCATGCTGCTCTCCTGTGTTCTGCCTGACAGAAACCTAACCATCCTGCGTCACTTTTTTGAATTCCTCCAGAACGTGTCTAAGAGGTACCAGAATGATGTATAGCTTGATGACTTTGTTCCAGCTAATATCTCTTTTTTTCCTGTCTGGACTATTCACTAAAATCCAGCCTTTATTTCATGTATATCCTGCTGCTACTTTTCCTTTTTGTTGCTTGATTGCAGGAGTGCAGAGAATAAGATGGACAGCAGTAACTTGTCTGTAATTTTGGCTCCCAACCTCCTTCACTTTGGAGACGGTACGGAGAAGATGAACAGTAACACTGAGAAACGCCTCAAGCTACAGGCAGCCATAATACACTGCTTCATAGAGAATGCCCACAACTTTGGTATGAATTGAGGTGTCTTACCTGCAGGTCATGTGTGTGTCTCTCTATTGAAGCTTTTTGGCTAATACTTGCCTCTGTGTGTATGCCACAGGTATGTTACCTCAGTTTCTTCAGGAGAAAGTTCCAGCCATGCTGGGCTGTGAGGCGGGGGTACTGTCCCCTTCTAATGATGACCCTGAGGAACTGGACCTGAACTCAGGGATGAAGAAGAAACACAGACGCAGCTTCGGAGGTTAGACATTACTTATTTGGTGAAGACTGCAATATGCAAAGATTTGAATTAAATCTTGAGTTGGCTTGATGAATTCCATCTGGATCAATGCAGCCACACTGAAATATTTTGCAACCTTAGATAGACTTAGCCACGTCAAATAGAGCCTTCTACTGGAATGGTTACAAACAACTCATGTAGTTTTGCAGCAGCTTTAGTCAGTAAATACTGTTCACAAAGTTTGGTTTGTCTCATATTTCAGATATGGTCAATGGTGCTCTGAATAAGATTAAAACTAATAGAACTCCCACAAAAGCCCCCCAGTCAGACAGTCTTGGTAGGTACAATGGTCAAATGGGAAGATATTGCCTGTCACATAGCATGAAGATACCGCAGTAATTCTGTTGCGATGCATATAAAACAACAAGCCTTCTGTCTCCTGCTGCGCTTCAAATGAAAATGCTTAATTTGCCTTGATAGCGGCTAATGAAGTCATTTAGATGATGTGAAATGATGCCTTGTTTCAGATGTCTCCACTGGCTTTTGAATCCTTCGCCTGTCTGCCTTTCATTTGCATGGATCATCCTCCATTAATTATTGCTAATTCTCCTCCGTGTCTTGGCTCAGAATCATCTTTTGAAAAGTTTTCAAATACAAGCAAATCCTGCTTATTCAATGATATAAATCTTTTGTGATTTTTGCCAGTCTTTTCCTCTGCAACTCCTGTGATTGCAACGCCATCCTCAAAGCGAAAGCTTCCTTTGGAATCGGGTCATTCGTTTGGATTCTCAAACAAGAAACGTAGATCTGTCAAAAAGAACCTTGGGATAGATTTACTTCCCAATACTTTGTTCAGCGGGACTTCCACTCCTGGATCAGGTATTGATGATTGTTAGCTCAAATGGGCATCAACATTCTGCCATTTCTAAGACTCAATTAAGTTTACATGCTTGTCCACTTTTATATATTCTAGCTTACAGTGCGTCGGGGGTATTGGACTCTTCCCAGAATACCCTGTCATCTGCAGGGTGGTCGAGAAGGCAGTCAGCTTCTACTGCAAGGAGAAAGAGCCGGCGCATTAGCAACAGACATATTGTCAACAGGTAAACGCTTTGTTCTCAAGTTATTCTACAAAAAATCCCATTTGTCCCTCTGGAAGATGGAACAGAAGTGCTGCTACATTGAATTAACACTTACAGTCTGGTGCTGTAACGTACATTGAACAATTACATAAATTAAGACAAAGTGATACAATAAAATGCATTCTGCAACACAGCCGTGTATGTCTCACTACGATATACAATACACACTGATTAGAATTAAAAAGATATTAACATTAGAACTTCAAATTACTTTTATCTTACTGAGCATCTTAAGCTAAATATTGTTTTAATATGTCTCCTTTTCAGAGTTGAGTCTGGAAGAGCGGGCTGTTTTTCTCCTAAAGTCAGCAAAAAAGAAGCGCCACGCAAATCTCTGCGCTTGCGTTTTAGCTTGGGGAAGAGCAGCAAAGACGCTGTAAGTGTGGTCACCTGACAGACTTCTCATTTCACTTAGCTCCACTTAGACTGTATTAAAATCAAGTAACACATTTGCACATTGAGTGTTTTTGTTGGAGTACATTGTTTCACACTAGCACTTTCCTCTTGTAAAACACGTTAAGTTTACTTTAAGGAGCTAACAAGTTTAAACCAACACATGCACAAATTGTTGTTTCAGTACCTTTTAGCATTTATTACTTTCTAAATATTGTGTTCATACTTGTATGGTACAAAGAGATTTCCTGTGCTCGGTTTTTAATGGTTTACCTTGCTAAGCACTCAAATGAAAGATTGTTACTACATACTGCTTAGTATGTACATTAAATACATTGTAACCTGTTGTGGGGTCCATAAGGTGAACAGTTAAAGGTTTAAGATGCATAAGTTGCTAATGCGCTAATGCCATAGTTCAATGTAAATACTGCACTCAATAAAAAGCTATTGATGAAAAAATCCAGTCTTGTGTTTCTTCTGAGTGATTTTTGTCATCCTCTGAAGAACTTAACACAATTATCCTGAAATTAACATGCTGGTGCTAAGCTTTGGGCAACATCTGTGGGGTCTTTCTTAACCAAATAATAAGATTAATCCTTCTTGAACTTTTCCCTCCATCTTTCATTTCTCATGTCACGCTGGTGATAAAGGGATCTGAGTCCATCGGCTGGCGTCTTGCCACACAGGAGAGCACCACCAGTTTCCGTTTCACCAAAGAGACAGAGTTCAGTCCGTCAGTTCTACCGAGAAAAGCTGAATCCAAAGGTGAGAATCAAAGAAGAAATAAACTGATGAAACATTTTATTCTAGTGTTAAGTCACCATGGCAGTCTTTTGAGTTGTAATATCTGCCTATACCCCACTTTGTTTTACAGGCTCCAAGTACATCAGTAAGTCTGAAGACAACTTGTTGACCCCCCAGTGTGACTCAAGTGCCCACAGGACCTCGTGGTGTGGGGAGACTCCTGTAGGAGATCCAGCTTTCAGCAGAGCATCTTTCACAGGCACCCCCATGAACATGTGCCTTAGGAGCACCTACAGATCTGAGCCAGCTATGGTCGTATCAAAGCCCCCACCCATGGCCAGCCTGCCCAAGAAGCTGTGCTGTGCCTCCAGTGCAGAGAGCCTGGAGAGTGAAAGCTCCATCACTGAAGCCCGGAGCCAGACTGCTCCCACCTTGCTCAAAATAAAGAAGGCCTTCACAGAGTCAGGCAGTGACCTTCAGGCCGTCATGCAAGACACATGCAACTCTACAGGAAAAAACACACTGAAACCGTCAGACAGCATCTTAGCCCCTCCACCAGCGACTCCTGAAGTTGAGATTCTGTCTGTGGATGCACAAGCCTCCAGCTTCCCGGCTCATCAGAGCCTTCAGGCTAACGATCAGAACATTACCTTTGGCCAGATTGAAATCGCAGCTTTATCTCCTTTGCATATTGACAGCGTTGTTTTTGAGTGTGGTGTGTACAGTAGCCCAGCTGGAAAGGCTGACAAAGGTTCTCCCTGTGTGGCTCCAGTCAGTAGCCACAACAGCTCCACAGTGTCAGAGAGTGAGAGGGAGGTAGAGCAGGTGAACTGCAGCAGGTTGATTGATGCTCTGGACATCCAGAGTCCTGCTGCCGTCTTCCAAAGGGGCGTCTCCTGCGGGCTGCAGTCCACTCCTTACAAGCTGGACTTTGAACTCGGTACACCTCTTAAAAGTGGTGCCAAAGTCAGTGTGGTACAAGAAGACAAGGAATCTTCTCCAGAGGTTGGCACCAAGGTCCAAAACCAGCAGCCTCCCTCTCCACACAGCGGGGAGACCGAAAACTGTCGAGTGGCAGAGCACATCCAACACTTCAACAAGCTCACCCTTCATTCTCCCAGAGGCTCCAGGGCCACACAGCTCAGATCGCCGCTCAAGTTCCAGCGTACCCCTGTGCGTCAGACCGTCCGCAGGATGAACTCTCTCATGGAGGAGGGCAGGAGACCCACTCGAAGCGCAAAGCTCCTCACCAGCCAGAATGGTCAAGTGGTGAAGGCAGTGAGCCTCGAGAGCGGCCTCTCCCCTCACCCACGAGTGGGAGCACATAACACTGTTTGCCCCGTCAAGAAACCACCTCCACCAGTCCCACCCAAAAAGCCAAGCACCTTGGCTCGTAAACCCAAAGCCTGCGCCCTGGGTGACGTGACCAACAAGGTCCAACCAAAGACTAAAATGGATTGTTCTGTCCCCGATCCATCAGGAGCTCAGAAGCCTCTGGTGCAGCAGGTAGTGGAGAAAAGCATGAACCATTACAGAGGTTCACCGAGAAACCCTCTGAACCAGGGACAGCTGCTGTCCGCTATGAAGCCTGTAGATTTATAGTTCAAAATCCTCTTTGCTTTTGTTTTGTTTCCTTCTTACTATGCAGATCTCTGTCTGGTAGGACTACTTGACATTAAACATTTCTTACTGTTTTATTCATACTTCCAGGGGTCTTAATTTATTTTTAAGTTAGGTAAGTGCTGCATGTGTTGTTGTAGGGCCTTAATGGGAGATGTTTCATATGCCTTACGCTTGTTTTACTCGTGTAAAACAAGTTTGGATGTCAGTAATCAACATATCAGCCTACAATATAATATGTTGCATAGGGTTTAGACTGTAGTGTGCAGGCCAGATTATGTGAGAAATGTGATTGATGGTATGACTGGAAAAGTTTAGATCAAGTTTAATGCTTTTATTTATGCATTTTATACCTAATCCTCTGATGTTTTAAAAAAAAATGTTTACTGAAGTTGCAGCTTTCTTTTTATTGCAGAATATTTTTGTACTGCCTCATCATGAACACAAAGAAGAAAAAATGCACCTTTTGATGGATTTCTTAAAAAAAAAAGCCAAGCAGTATTGATCATCTGTCTATCTCAGCCCAGGAATTAAGAAAAAATAAACAGTAAGATGCTTTGCCATGTGAACTGTTTCAGACAAATAAAATCATTCAGTACAAACACTCTGTTTCTCTGTGGTTGGTGTTAATAATTAGTGCTTGTTGTAGCCACAAGGGGGAGTCGTACGACCACTGCTGAAACCACATCAGATTGACTAGGAGAGAAACTGGCTTCAGAGTTTAATCTGCGAAAAACCAGGAGTTGCAGTGACTGAAGACCAACAAATTAGAAATATACTAACATTCAGTGAACTTACTTACCCTCTGATTGCAGCATTTCTCTGAACAAAATTGTCACGGGCATATTTAAAAAGTGAAAATCTGGAGATTTCTTTAAAAAACTACAATTTTCTTTCTGCCAGGTTTAAAATCGGATCACAATTTAAACGGCTATTCGGATGTTTTACGTCATAAAAGTCATGATATAAGTGATAAGCCCAGCCTTTTGTGTTTCTTTAATATACTGTGCAAAGTAGACAGTGAAAGGGTTAAGGTCAGAATAACTTCTTAAGATTTACTCCTCTCAGCCCATCGGAACGCTCGCATGCCTCTCATGTGCAGCTGGATGGACTGGATTTGGAGAAAATGTTGCGTTTAAATCCTCTGTTACTTCCGCATGTTGTCGCTATTATCGCTGCAGTGGCGGTAGCGCGGTGCGCAGGCTGCTCCGGTCAGTTTGATTCTTCGCCTTCAGGCGCTGCGTTATGATGCGTAAATAGTGAAAAGTTGGACGGACGGGCCGAGGCCATGTGTTCCGCAGATGCATCCACAGTGCGATGTTAGGCCGCCAAACGTCCATCTTTCCAAAACAACGTCAAACATTGCTGTATATGTTAAATATATACGCAAACTAATGAGTTTGCGAATAGGTTTTCTTTTAGAGATACAAACACTTTAAATGACCTAAATATTCTGACCCTAAACAAAATGCTTTTTTGTTTCAATGTTTCATTTTCCACAATGTTTATGATAGAAAATAAAACTTTTTACATGAAAGACAACTTAAAAGTTTCTTTATATTTTGATATTTTGGCAACACTTTCTTACAGCTTGTCCTTTTTAACATAGTTTAAGGATGTCGATTATGAGCTTAGACATTATTTATAAATAATTCTGCAACATTCACACACCAGGTTTAAGCTGTAAAATTTTAAATTACCGTGATGTTAAAAAAAATCCTTCAACTGGACAATTGCTTGTCTTTTTTGGTATTTACTTCGTCAAATAGCGTGACATTCTATCGGACCATTCTCTCAAGAAAACCTGCAAAGTATCTGAAAAAAAAATCGATTAATTAACTCTTTAACATCGTAACTTCAGATTTGTGGCTATTGAGACAGGCCATTAGCGTTTGTTAACTGCATTTTAACAGACTAGAAGAGTATCCGACCAGCGCCAGGTATTCTGCACAACCTGGCAACCCGAAAGTTGCTCATAGTAGTGACTTAATACGATCTATAAAGCTTAAACAAACAATTTAATTACTAACAAAACTATGAGTAGTTAAAATTTATAAAGGCTGCCTCAGTAGAAGCACCGATATATTTCTACAGTGAATATCACCGTCGGGCTCACTTTATTTTAAGAGGCCCAGTAAAAGGCCCGAGTATTTACGCAATGTCTCAGTTTTGGCATGCGTAAATAAATCTACATCGGGAACCCGCGCTATTAATCACTGAAAGGTTATGGCAAAAATAATGAAGCAATAAATAATAAACCCTTCTGAAATTCATTCTCTTCTTTTTTTGAACAAAACTTGTCCAATTTTATTTATTATGCCAAAAAAGTCTGTTGTGCTGCTGAGTTTAAGACTCGGTTGTGCCGTGTGTCAACTTTTCTCATTGAGTTCATTCCTAGATTACGTGCGTGTCGTCAGACTGCATGATGACTCCGGACGCCTCTTTTTAGTTTATTAAATGTGATAAACTGAGCGGATTTATCATCATGTTCCGTTTGATTAAAGATATCAACCGCTTTACTTTTTCCATGTGCGCACAAACCTCAGGCCTCTGCGCTCTCAGCCCCCCCCCCGCCCCCCTCCTTTCTGCCTGCCCTCGCTGTTTCTCGGTTGTCTGTTTTCTTGAAGTGGGTTCAGGGGAAGTGTTGAGGGGGCGGATAGTTTTGATTTTCTCTACATCGTGCTTAGCCAATAATGTAGAGGGAACTGTTGTGCACATCTCAGCTGGCAGACATTTAAAAGGGAGACAGCCCGGCGCTGGAGCAATTTGTATTAAACCCCCTGGCCCCTGTCTATGGAGCGGTTAGTCTCGCACCTATCCACAGTCCCGACAGTGTACGGTCAACATCAGTAGGTGCCTATCACCATCGGAAGGTGCCTTAGAGGACTGACAGGATTAGATCATCGCACTTGTAGAAGTGGAGGCTCGCACAGGTGAGTGAATTTAGACGCTTTTGACAACAACATCAACGCGCATCGTCTTCCCCTACTTCTATATAAACTTTCTTTGTTTTGTGTCTCGGGGAAATTTCAAATATGCTTAACTGCAGTCTACCGGGGCACATATGGGGATACTTTGATAGTTTGCTTAACGTTAAAAAGAGTTTGACAAAAAGAGGTTATATGCTCTTGCTTTGGTTAAACCATGACGTTTGGTTTAACCGTTAGATAATGGTCCATTTCCGTCGAACCCTATACCCTCACAAAGTATGAAAATGTTGTTTTTCTCTCTCGGATGTTTAGATTTAAGAAAGTCAAACCTTTACAGTCATCTTTTTGCATTACAGTTTTGTTTTGCATGCAGAAAAGCAAGCTGCGCGTCTTTGCGCAGCGTAAAGCTTTGACAGCCGTGCGTAACCCGTCTAGCAATAAAACGGTATAGATGATAAATTATTTTTTCCTTCTCCCCAAGGATGGCCAACTCGACACGTATCTTCTGCAGTATGGTTTTCATCATTGGGCTGCTATCCTCTCCGGTGAATTCCAAAAGAAACCGAGGTTCACAGGGCGCCATTCCTCATCCTGACAAAAACAACCCAAACGAATCGGAGCAGCAACCGCAGCCTCCGCAGGCGGGCTCCGGGTCCCGGCAGAGACAGGGAGCATCCTCACCAGCCGACGAGGTGCTGGAGTCCAGCCAGGAAGCTTTGCATGTGACTGAGCGCCAGTATTTGAAACGGGACTGGTGCAAGACGCAGCCTCTCAAGCAGACCATCCACGAGGAGGGCTGCGTCAGCCGCACCATCATCAACCGCTTCTGTTACGGACAGTGCAACTCCTTCTACATCCCCAGGCACATCCGCAGGGAGGAGGGAGCCTTCCAGTCCTGTTCGTTTTGCAAGCCGAAGCGTTTTACCACCATGACTTTTACTTTGAACTGTCCGGATCAGCAGCCGCCCACCAAGAAGAAACGCATCCAGCGCGTCAAGCAGTGCCGCTGTATATCGATAGACTTGGACTAAAGGAAGCACAGAAATGTGCTGTGTGCGTGTGTGTGCGTTTTTCATATTCTTATTCTTAATCTTCGCGGACAGGATTGTTTGTAGAAAAAGGAAAAGGCTGTCACACAGCCAAAAAACACGTGCCTGTCTCCATCTAGGAGGAAGCATCCATAAAGTCTTCCCACATGTAGGCTTCAGCGATTCTCCTCTTGCACAACGCGCAGACAAATATGGACATGCAAACTATTAAACCGACGTTAAACTGCATTGAGCTTCTTACTCCTCACCAGTTTGCAAAGTTTGAAAATAAGCATCACTGCACGGGAACGCTGACTTGGACTGGGCACGTTTTACGCACGACTTCTTCACCCCGAGAGAACCTAACAACCCCGGTTTATTTAATAAGTCACCGTTCAAAACGCCAACTGTGACAGAGGAATCATTCCTGTACATTGTGTGTGTGTGTGTGTGTGCATATGTGTTCGTTTAACTGGATGTTTCCACTGTGTGGAATGTGATGGATGAGGGGCGATATTTGTAAATGGAAAAATGTGATTTTATTTCGATGTCTCATAAATCTTTAAAGATTAATTGATTTCTGTGAATTTCCAAATCCTTCAGTCAACTTTTAGTAAGTCGGGTGCCTGCTCAGTAATAGAGACAATAGGCTTCTGTGTTAGTTTGAACAGATATGTACAGTGCTGGTTTCTACAGTATTGAAGATTAAATAGTTGTAAAATGTAAAGCCATCTCTGATGTAACCAGTTTGTTTATCCTTTTGATTAAATTATCCATGAAAACATAAAATAAACGAATGTTGGAATATTGTGCCCGTCATCTGCTGTTTTGTAAAGTAAATGTCAAATCACGTCCTCATCATCTGCTTCTCTCTTGCATGAAATCAAACTTTGGAATTAATTTAATCGTAAAAGTGGTCAGTTTTATGTCAAAAGTTGTCCAATTATCCTTTAACTTCACTTCGTTTTGGCTCGCAAATCTGTCAAGGACTGAAAAGGGCGAAATGGTGCTAAAGTGCAAGTGTAAGAGGTGATTTAAGCCTGAACGGCATCAATCCAGCATTTGATAAAAACGCTAAAAATAGAAAAGGCATCATTCCTCAGAAATCCATATAAAATGTTATTATTTTAACATATGATCTAAAACTGAATCTGTATGATTATTTTGGGTTTAGCTGAAAGTGCCACAGGGGTAAAAATTCCTAAATTCAATTATTTTATCAGTTAAATAGTGATTTATTGATTGTTATTTGATGAACACAAACGCACCATTCAAACTTAGTTCTTGAAAAGACTGTGAATGCATAAAAATCCAAATGTCCATTTTAAGGCACAAAATGAGCGTTTGGTATTTAAATGGTGCAAAAAATAGGCCAAAACACTGAGATGTGTATTTAATTAAATGTCACATTCCTGAAGCGTTAGCTGTCTTCAAACAAACTGCATAACATGACAAATTCCTCACATTATCAATGAAAAGAACTTAATTGTGGGCGTCTTCCTGGAACAAGTTTTGATGTCTTGACATAACTTTGACTCACAGTTTATTGGACAGCCGAGCTGAATTATGAATCATCAAATTCTCTTTGATGAGTCAGCTTTCTCACATAAATATCCCATTTGCTCTGCACTGCTGCTCTTCTAGAAGTCACCACAATGGAGGTGTTAGCGGGAGAAAATTTGCAGACTTTGGCCCGGTTTGTTCAGCATCCAGTAGTTTATTTTTGAAATTTAAAACAATTCCATAAAATTACAGAGCACCTACACACGAGCTACTGAAGGTTACATGAACCGACGTACAGACACACAGTGGAGGCTACAGCAGTTCCAGTATCTGCTCATTTCTTTTGTTCTTTGAACTCTCTGCAGTAAGACATAGCAGTTTAAAGTTATGAAATACTTAGATTTTTTTTTTATACAAAATAAATGGCACATGTGAAAGACTTTGACGGGTATAAAAGTAATTCAAGGTGCAGTTTTATGGAAACTCTGACAATGGAAGTCTGTCTGAGGTATAACAACTCACATGGCTTCAGGTGATATGCTTAAATGTTCTTAGTAACCAAAATATAAATCTAATCTCTCTGAAACTAAACAAAAAACATTAATGTTTTAATTCTACACAAATTTCTCCATTTCCTGTAAATCAGAGGGTAAAACAGACAAATAATATCCATGCGAAAATACAGCTTTCATTCCACTGACCATCAGCTTCTCAGTCAAATACAACTCATAAAAATACAGCCTCCAAGAGAACAAAGCTAATGTTTTTTTTTGGCATAAAATAAGTCTTTTTCTTACATAAATAGACTTTTCTCGAATGTTACAGGAGTGTGGTTACATCTTATATTTGGAACTTTGAGCTTAATAGACTTTCTTAGGAATAATAAAATCTAAATGTGTATTTATCACGAAGCAATGCAATTCATAAATCATAACAGACAACGAAACCATACCCTTGCATAGGAAAAGAGGTGCAAAATAGTGTAAGACTTCTGAACAATGCACGCAGTTAGCATCAAAGTGGAGTGCGGCTTATAGCGAGCTACTACATAAAGCTACTAAAGCTAAGTAAAGTGCTTAAAGTGTGCTGGACACAATGTGATGCACAGCACTCATGAAGGACTTACAAGTTTGCATAATATATATTTAAAACTGGGTTTACACTTCTTGTGTTCCTCTGATGTTTTTAGGTACGTGTGTGTGTGTGTATGTGTGTGTGTGTGTGTGTGTCTATGTGTGTGTGCATGTGAGGGGGCCCGAGGCTCGCTGCCAGGTTCTGCTCCTCTTTGGCCGTCACCCAGGAGAGGTCAGTCTGGTGCAGTGCTACACAGTACAGTGAAACCTCCACATACCATATTTTGTACGCATGGACATTTATATGCAACATGTCTTCATCTGCACTTGAAGCCTCAGCGCGGATCATTTATGGCACCGTCTCCACCGATCCTACAACATGACATATTTACAAGACTCTTAATGAGCCACGGTGAATGAAAAGCTATTCACTGCAGCAAGAGGACACTGGGTACTGCTTCTTTTACAGCTTCCAGAGGGAGAGCTCTGTCTTATAAACAGGGATTTTCTCTCCAGGCAGCCATATCAGTTCATACAGTAGCAACAACACCTAAACACTTAAAGTAAGCTGAAGCTTTATCATTCTGCTGTCTGATGTAACGACTGCAGTTCAGAAAGAAACAGTCTCTCAGCTCTCGTAGATCCATAAGGAACATGTCAGCCGGCGTTGTTGTGAATCCCACTGACCCCTTGAGACCTTTCACAAGCTGGGCACTCAGAGGTCACGCCGTGCTGGATGAATGAGATCGACCTTTGGCCTTTCGGACTCTCATCACCGCGGCTGTGTCAGCCATGCATCCTTGCTGCAGGCCCAGCATCTTATGTGTTCGCCAGACAATAAACGTTTGCCGTGAGTGTGTTGGAGGGTAGGGGTTGGGTGCGTGCTGCGCTGTTATTGGGGCAGAGATACGGCAGTGGGATTAGTAAGAGTCCTGCAAGGTTTTTATTGTGAGTCTGTGCGAGGCGCTCAGGGAGGTTTGCTGTTGCTGAGGCAGGTGCCACACGTAGAGGAGACACACTTTTCTGATCATCTCCAACTTTGTCTCCGTCACCTCTGTTTTCCTCTTCTGCCCTGTTGATTCACTCAGCTGGAGGACACGCCGGCTTCTTTCTGCCGCAGCCTCTCTTTCTGTTGACAAGAGCCACAAAAATATCTGGTATATTGCTTTTTCAGTGCCAACAGAAGGAAAGAGCAGCTTCTAGGAAACTGCATTTCTCTGCAGTATGTAAATCAGTTCTTACCAGACTGTTGGCATTGATCTTCTTGGTTTCAACTCTCTTCTCTGCTGTGATCTTCTTGATGTTTTCTTGAGCTTCCTTCAACCTACGGAAAAAGAAAAAAGAATCCCCATGGGTTTGATTCTTGCAGTCTCTTAAAAACAGGAATGGAGAGCTTTGAAACTAAATCATGAAAACAGTCCTTGTCAAAATAATATAAAGTCAAAAGCTTCTCATCACTGTGACCTTGAGAAGTTGTTGGTAAGAGCAAGACTTTTAAGTATCTCCCTGGGGCACCCTGTGTCATGGAGCCATATAGAGGCTTAAGCACACACACACACAAACACACACACACACACACACACACACACACACACACACACACACACACACACACACACACA